>JAVYIG010004037.1:0-174131 GCA_035222895.1 Strongylocentrotus droebachiensis
TATGCTTTTTGTACTTCATGCATTTGCCTGCTGTAATATGAGTTTGTTTTGGCTGTGATGAAATTTGCTACCATTTAACATTATATCTGAGCAGAGGGAACCCCAGGAAGTCCAAGATCAATCTTCAAATCAACCAAAATATCTATGATTTACTTGAGATAGATGAATATTTTAAGACTTGTTGGTAAAATAAGGCTCAATATTGTACTAAATCTCTCCTTATTTATAATTGAAAAAGGTGATGCTACAAGTGAAATAAAAATGGGGAATATAAGAAACCAGCATCACAACTCTTTTTTTCTTCTTCAAATACTGGATATATGCCTTTCTGCAATTAATATGGTCCTATACAATAGCCTTGGGGTAACCCAATATCAAATACACGTCAACTGGATTGGGGCTTGTTTGTGCCAGGGTTTTCTAAAAATACAGAAATTAAAACAAATCATAAACCAATACACAAATACACGAATCTACTACAAGACATCTGTTCACATATCTTTCTCATTCTCGACTTAATTTTCTATCCTGGCTCTTTCTCCCTCGGTGCCTTACAACTATAATCTTTTTGGTTGTTAAATTCTAGGGGCAAAATTCTAGGGCAACTGAATAAAATATATCAATCTCATTTACACGCATGTACACAAGCATTTTAGTTATCATTTCCTTACAATTTTTTTGCACCAATGTTCTTGTTTTCACTTAAATTAACTATTCACAACTTAAACTCTCAAACATTTTTGTCTCCAGGTTAAATTTGGGACATGTCGCCGAGACTAAAAATGAATTTAAATTGTACAGTCACAATTCAGGTTTTCATTAAATGTTTAAAACCCTACAACTGTTCTTCTTTAAAAAAAATCATAAAACCAAAGAGTCTCCTGTTTATTGTTTTTAATGAAGAGGGGAGGGGCCTGTTCCTTGTTTTAAAAAAAAAATGTAAAAAAAATCCATTCTCTTTCAACGGTTAGGGAACCACGAGGGTCATCATGAACAAAAGTGCACACTCTATGATAATACTCAACTCTATGAAGAAGCATCTCCCAGACTCAGAACTAGATTCAATCAGAAACAATGAAAAATACTGTGCAGAGGTCTATAGGTATTAAACAAAGATGAAAAATAAGACAAAATATCCAATATTCATATATATATAAGCTTAAACACATGTGAAAAAATGTAAATATAACTCTCTTATAGTTTATCTCAGTTTTTTCTCTAATTTGTGAAGGCCCAGATTCTCAAAACATTTCTGGTAATTTGTACATGCTAATTGGGGACAAGCATACGATTGAAACACGTGTGTTTGGAAGAGAGATATGGAAGTTTAGAATGGTTGATTGGTGCTTGGTTTAAGTTTAAACACTGCGTGTCTTCTGGTGTAACATTATGTTTGTACTACAGTGCTTATAAACACATCGTATCATAATATTTTGATTTAAGTGTTGACTTAACACCTATTGTTAAGCACCAAATCTTCCAGTCACTGTTCAACGGCAGAAGAACAGCGGCTGACCCATTAATTATTAAATGCAACTTTAATAAACAAAAATTTAACCGTTTATTTTTAATTCATCTTTTTTAAACAGTACAATTTTTGTTACTGCAAGCTCCATTTATAGGCCTTCCATAGTATTTGACCTTTGACCTACACTCACAAACTTAACTCCAAGATATCTGAAAGTTTACATGACCAATGGCCATCACACCATGTACATAATTATCAGCGATTTTCTTAAGAGAGGAAGGCGATCTCAGACATTTTGGTTACATCCCTTAAGAATTTAGTCTAAGGATCAAGGATGCAGTCCCGGCCGGCAGTTGTGAGTCATGACCTCGCCAACAAATATCACCTTCCATTGGCTTTGTACACGTGACTCGGGTCCAAAGGTCAAAGCTAGAAAAACTGGGCTCGACCCCGGAGTCAATTATTAGACTGCTTTGGATTGAGACACTTTTTAAAAATATGTGTGGCAGGTCAGGAGGGCGTTTCACAAAGCCTTTTTTCAATGACAAATGACAAAAATCAGTGACAAATCTGTTGATAACCAATCAGAAGCAAGGATTTCAGTAGCTTATAACAGAAACTGTCATTTGTCTCTGATGACAAGTTTTGTGAAACTCCCCTCTCGTCTATATCACCGATTTCTACTAATGGCATAGCTAGTCTAGGTTGAATCAATGGTATGCTTGCCCCAATCTTAATAATAAAGTCTGATTCATTCAAAGTCAAAGAGATACAAGAGTCAGACATCCAGAAAAATAGAGAAGAAAAAAAATCAAAACTCACGTAAGAAAAGGCTCCCACTATCATCAACACATGTACAAGAACGTCTTGCTCCGTCTACCATTATACATCCTTCTTCTTCTTCTCATCAAATTATTAAATAGCTCTATTTTTATATGCAATCACACAAGCCTTAATCTCTACACGTCTTCCGCAAAAAGGACCCCGCCCGAAGCGGTCTCTCCTTCTCCGTCTCGCGTCTCCTCCGTCCGTCCGTCCGTGTCGCCGTAAATCCTGCCATCGATCCGTAATCCGCCCCCTCTCCTGTGGCGTATCCCCATCCTGTGCGTTGGCGTGAAGTTATGAACACATTCTGGGTTCCAGTTTTACTCCTAGGACAGTTTCCTGGGGGTACAGTTTATTCCTTGACATTTTGTGTGACATTCAACTTTAACCCCTTTTCTTATGAACACAATCTGGGTACCAGTTCTGACTCGTAGGACAGTTTCCTTGGGGTTACAGTTTAGTCCTTGACATTTTGTGTGACATTAAACTTGGAACCCTTTTCTTATCTCATCAGTTTTATAAAACAATCAGAACTTTTCTATCTGCGAAGTATTCTAATATTTTTTCGAGTATCTTGCACCCCAACATTTTCTCAAAAATGTTCAAAATCGAAATTCTCAATATCATGCTTTCATGACAATATTTTCATTAGTTCAGTGCTTTTCTTTTGCGAGTGCACCACATAAATTCTCTTTCCCACATATTTTCCCCATTGTATAGGAATTATTTGTTTTTATTTAATCTTTATCTAATGAGGGGGTCATGTCATTCAAAGACCCATTTTATCTTTCATAATTTACTCTTTATTTTTTGGTATGGAATTTCATTTCTTTCAAGTGAATTTTACATTCCTGACAGAGAAATTATACTATTCTTCACAGCAACAATGTCTGAATGCCATGATTAAATCTAGATTTCCATATCACATATGATTATGATTTACATGTGTGTTGGAATCGTTAACCTTTCGAAACAGGTGGGGACAATTTTTTTTCTGTTACATCTTTCGTGCTCATCATATTTTCGTGTTTTGCAAAAAAAAAAGTCATCTGTTTTTTCATCTTTTCAGAATTCATTTCATTTTTTCTTATTGATGTGTACACAAAAACAAAAAACAAAAAGAAACCTCCAGCTTTGTTATAGCGTACAAAATTTTGGAATTCATATACTCAAACAATTTTTCTATTTTTTTGCTGGTTTATTGTAACAAATTCATTCCTTCAATCGCTTCCGTTTTTGTTTCCTGCACATTTGCAAATCATCACTTCTCAAATTTCATTGATACAAAAAATCCATTTGAATATGATAAAATCTTTAGATTTTTATATAAATTATTATTCTTTTTTTGTCACCATCTCCTTCAAGCGTTTACCCATCTGACATTATGTTGTCTATAGCCCATATCTTGAATACACACACTGTAAAAATCATCCTTCAAAAAAATCTTGTCTCCATTTTTTTTTTCTTGTAAATTGTTTCCCCGTCTTCTTGAGGCAGAGGGTGTAGAGTTCTTTTTTTCCATTTTTTTTCTTCCGGTGAGGGGATGAGGATCTTGAGGGGATTAAGATGAGCATTGGATTATCCTAATCTCCTTCATCCCCTTGCGCCCCTCCTTCGCCTGCTCTTATTTCTTTCATCCTGTCGACGTATTCTGTGAAGATGTCTCGGAAACGTGCCCAGGATCGCTCTGGAATCGTGACGGATGTGCGGAATTGATTTCGAGGCTGGGAGAGAGAATAAAGAGAGAGAGAGAGAGAGAGGCGGGGGGGGGGGGCAGACAAGAAGAGAAGAACTGTATTAGCAAAAAGGGTGATTTAAAAAAAAAAAATGGCAACTATAATAAATGTGATGTTTGTGATTGCGATGATAATGGTGATGATGTTTGTGATGATGATGATGATAACAATAATGATGATGATGATGATGATGGTGATAATGATGATGATGGTAATGGTGATGTGATCATGATAATGAAAATGGTGATAATGATGATGATGATAGTGGTGATGGTGATGGTGATGAGCGATGTAAGCGAAACAATGCTAAAAAATTCTTGTTTGCTAAAAGAAAGATCTTATGTATGTAAACTGAAAACTACTTAAAGATAAAGTTGTTCTGGTCATGCGATTGCATTGTGAAAGAAGCGGTGTGAAATCGATCAGAAAAGATTGATTTTCTAGCATATAGTATTGGCATGTACTGCAAGGTTCTGGAATCTTTAAAATGATAAGAAATTCGGCCCAGTCTTGGTAAAGTTACAAGCACTGTACACTGAAATATGTACATGGGACTGCACGAATGTGCGGCATAAAAATCTGTCCCAATTTTTATGCTGTTACATGCCATATTTAGAATATTTGAGGCATTCAAAGAGCCATACTTTTCAGGGAACATTTGTTATCTGATGTTCTTCCACACTTGCATAATAAGAATGATAACGCTCACAAATGATTTGTCACCTCTTCCCAGAACTCAACCTTCTCTTTAAGTCGTTTTCAGTCAAACAAGCTAAATCCCTCCTTAGTTAATGTTCAATAGATTCAAGTAATTTATAAACTGAATATTGATGAAGAACTCAAAGATTACCTTTCAAGATAAGCCATTGGATTTCTTAACTCTTAACAGGCTAAATGCTTACTGTAGTTAATGTTCAATAGATTCAAGTAATAAACTAAATATTAACCGAGAACTCCAAGATTATATTTCAGGATAAGCCATTGGATTTCTTACTCTAACAAGCTAAATAATTACTTAGTAAATGTTCAATAGATTCAAGTAATACACTGAATATTTGATTTGATTTGATTTCTGCATTTTTCCAAATATAATATAACTAAATAACAAAGAACATATAAATGTAAGCTTTACTACAACATATACAAACAATAATTTCTTCATGTCAAAATGTTTTTTTACATAATATATGTACATATAATAACAAAACTTAATATTTCCATAAAATATCATAAATTTGAAGTATTATCCAAACTATTCTGTTGGAAAAGTGCAGGAGACCGCAATGAATTCAAGATGACTTTTCAGGATAATCCGTTGTATTTCTTACCTGTACTTCGCTGACCCGCATGTATACTCCACGGAAGTTCTGTCCAATGTCAAAGTAGAAGTTCTTATTTTCTACCCTAAATGATTTGCTCTCTGGGACATTTCCTTGACCTTCCTCTGTAATCATCAAAACAATACAAATCAAAAGTAAAGTCAAAAACATATAGAAGTACTATCTAGTTATGAGAGCAAAAAGTAATTTTGGCATACATCCACATATTATTCCTCTTGTATCAAAATATCAATGTTTCAGATCTCTTAAGTTCCCTCCACACTTCTCTATGGATATACATTGTAAGTGTAAATGTCTAAATGTAGAAAATAACAGCCAATCAATCTAAGAGAACTTTCTAGAAACCATTCTAATTTCCAAATTCCAATTAATTCCAAATCATACATACACCTGTGAGTTCTATTCCATAATCACTATTTATGTAAGGGCTTATTTGAATTCTACACGAGAGCTTTCCAAATTCCAATTATAGTTTTTAATTCTGCAAAATCAACCCTTAGCAAGCATGGTAATCTACCCATCTCATTCCCATATATGCAAAGTCCTATTTCCAAATTGTTCAATTTATTCTGATTTATCAGTGCTTTCCATTCCAAATTCATCTTTTAATTCTGTGCAGGTGTTTTCTCAAATCTACTAGATCATGTGCTGATATGGTCATCTCTCCTGTTATATATCAATATATTCCTATTTCCAAATTCGAAATTACATAGATTCCCATATTCCAATATTTTGCTTTCCATTCCAATTTCATCTAGTAACTCTATGAGGATATTCTTTCAAATTTAGGAGACCTTGAGCAAGAACAGTAAAGTATTCTGACTTATGTTATCTTATTCCCATTTCCAAAATACCAATACAATTTTGCATCATTTTAATTTACTAGCGCTTTCCATTCCAATTTCATTTAGTTAATCTGTGAGGGCATTCTGTTTCTAATTCTACAAGACCCTAATCAGACACTGTAATCTCTCCTATCATTACGTTACATTCCCTTTTCCAAAATCCAATTCATTCCCATTTCTAAATTCCAAATCATTCTAATTTTGAAAGTCCAACTCGGTCCCATTTACATGCGGTATCCATTCCAAATTCAATTAGCAACTCTGTGAGGGCGTTTTTAAATTCTAAAAGACCCTGAGCACGCACTGTAATCTATCCTATCATACATTACATTCCCTTTTCAAAAATTCAAATTTTTTCAAATTTCTAAATTCAAACTCATTCCAATTTTGAAAGTCCAACTCAGTCCCATTTACCTGCGGTATCCATTCCAAATTCATCTAGTAACTCTGTGAGTGCATTTTTGAATTCTACAAGAACCTGGGCAAGCACTGTAAAATATCCTGTCATATGTTATCTTATTCCCATTTCCAAAATTCCAATTTCCAAAATACCAATTCAATTTTTTGAATTCTACAAGACCCTAGACAGGCACTGTAATCTCCATTCCAAATTCATCTAGTAACTCTGTAAGGGCGTTTTTTAATTCAACAAGACCCTAATCAGACACTGTAATCTCTCCTACCATACGTTACATTCCCATTTCCAAAATCCAATTCATTCCCATTTCTAAATTCCAACACATTCCAATTTCGAAAGTCAAACTCAGTCCCATTTACCTGCGGTATCCGTTCCAAATTCATCTAGTAACTCTGTGAGGGCATTTTTGAATTCTACTAGCCCCTGGGCAGGCACGGCAATCTGTGTTCTTGGACCTCTGTTCACTGTCTGTGACACCTGGGATAAAAAGGGAAAATCAAAGAGATAATATTGGATTTTGTGAATGACAAAGAATACAAACCATATGTATTGAATATATTCTTAATGTTTGGATTAGGGTTGGGCGTGGGTTTAGATTAATTCAGGAAAAAAGTGGAGTATCTTTAGGTTAAAGGAATAGAGTTAATAAGTGTACATGTAGATAACTCTGTATTAATTGACTATGGAGAACATACCGTTGGAATAAGTACGGTGGAACCTCATTATGAAGACCTCTGATATAATGAGGTATAGCTGTTTATAGGTGATTTTGCTGGTCCCAGCTCTATATATTCTTCTCCCCCCCCCCCCCCTGCTATATAACAAGGTAATTTCCATGGTCCCAAGGACCTCATTATAATAACAAGAATCCACTGTATTGCTTACTTTTAAGAAGCATCCCCGTGAGTTCACCTTGAGGTCCAGATAATATCGTCTGTTCTCCTACATAGTGACTCTTTATATTCTTTTGGGTTGTTTAACCCTGATATAACAAGATTCCTGATATCACAACAAAATGTCTATGGTCCCAAGGGCCTTGTTATAACAAGGTTCCACTGTATTACTTACTTTTAAATAGCGCTCCCGCGAGTTCACCTTGCGGTCCAGATAATATGATCTGTTCTCCTTCACAGTGACTCTTTATATTCTTTATATTCTTTTGGGTTGTTTTACCCTGACATAACAAGATTCCTGGGGGATGTTTCACAAAGATCCTCAGTCAAACTTAACTAAATTATGGAGAGCCATTTGTAGCCTTAAAATAAAATTCATTCAAAAGCAAACATTCAAGTATTTTAGACATTTCATAAATTCCACATCAAGAATATGAAATCTCCTTGATAATAGACAATATGAATGATTTGAATCAACATTTTATGCCTTTTAAAATAACTTTTACAAAATATTTTCAATGATGCTAACAGGTTTCCATAATTGTTAAGTTCAACTTTGAGATAAGTTCAACTTAGGATCTTTGTGAAACACCCCCCAGATATATCACAAGGAAATGTCTATGGTCCCAAGGACCTCGTTATAATAACAAGGCTCCACTGTATTGCTTACTTTTAAAAAGCATCCTCGTGAGTTCTCCTTGAGGTCCAGATAATATCATCTGTTCTCCTTCAGGATGACTCTTTATATTCTTTTTGGTTTTGTGGGGTTTTACCCTGATAAAACAAGATTCCTGATATCAGAAGGTCATTCTCATGGTCCGAAGGACCCCGTTATAACAAGGTTTCAAGGACCTCGTTATAACAAGGTTTCACTGTATTGCTTACTTCTCTCTTTGAGGTCCAGATAATATTGTCTGTTCTCCTTCACGGTGACTCTATATTCTTTTGGGATGTTTTACCCTGACATAACAAGATTCTTGATACAATAAGGTAATTTCCATGGTCCTAAACTGTATTGCTTACTTTTAAGAAGCGTCCCTGTGAGTTCTCCTTGAGGTCCAGATAATATCATCTGTTCTCCTTCAAAGTGACTCTTTATATTCTTTTGGGTTGTTTTACCCTGACATAACAAGATTCCTGATATCTCAAGGACCTCGTTATAACAAGGTTCCACTACTTACTTTTAAGAAGCGTCCCCGTGAGTTCTCTTTGAGGTCCAGATAATATCGTCTGTTCTCCTTAACAATGACCTCACTCTTGAGTCTGCCATCGTCCGGCGGGTTATCGTGATTGGCGGGTCCGAGCTGCGCGTAGTGCTCGCTGAAATCTGTCAAGTGGTTCCTGAACTCGGCTGCTGCAGACATCCCCAACGTGAGACGACTCTTCCCTCCTCGACCACCGACCTGGACAAAAATTACGAAAGTCAGAAAAAACCCACATGAACGTAACCATAGCAGTCTGTTTGTGCAAGTTAGATTACTATACTAGAGACTTTCATGTACGGGCAAGCCTCTAAGCAATTTAGTCCTGAATGTAATACTGACCTAACATGTAACATTTACAGTTAATAACTGATTTATTCATACCCCTTGTCATTTTTTTTTCATTTTTTAACTCATGTTATTTGCAAATATGATAAAAATAATTGAATAATGAAAGATGTTCAATCAACAAGCTGCGAAGTGACATTCAAAACATATAATGCCTAGAAACCATTCGGAAACAAGTTAAAAAGCTTTCATTTTATACTCAGAATTACTATTTGTGTATTTTATTTGTTTAGCACCTTGAGTAAGTTATTGTATAATAGTTAAGTGCTATTTATAAGTATTTATTATTATGATTATCATTATTATTATAATTAATACTGATCAGAATAATATAAATAGAACCAGTCCCCTGTGAATCCGCTTTCTGGTTGATTGTAGAGGAAGATAACAAGTTAGCAATAATATAAGGCCCTTCAAAAGCCAACACAATAGTCACATTAAGAGCTGTATAGCAATCTATCACATTAATGAGCACATTAAGGATGAAGTATTCCTTAAAATAGATGTGCCAGGAAATGAATTCCACTATACTGCAGATACTATAAGTACTTCTCATAACAGCCAATACATTTAAAATCATTGTAAAACCATGTACATGTATAAAGTGCTTTTAACTACAAGAGAGAGGATGAAATGAAAGTAATATAAAGTCATTGAAGACTTTGCAAAAATATGAACCCTAGGTGAAACTTTTGCACTGTACACAACAAGGAAAATGAAAATGCAATTTATTGTATTCTCTTCATCAAACAATTTAATTCATGATGAAGGAAACAGTTTGCAAATCATGTTCATATGAATCAAGTAGAAAATTACAGAATAAGGTTTGTGCAATATGTTTGTATTGTTAGTATGGGCACATGTGTGTATACTGTTTTGTTGCTATGTTGGGCATGTCTGTTGCAAACCTTGGGTTGGCAGCAACCACTGGAGATCTATGTTTTTTACTTGTATACTGTAATATCCATGCAGTGATTGATGCTATGTCAGGTAAGGCTTGAGCAAATATTCAGACATAAGCAATCAGTATTAAAAGAATGCTTGTAATTCAAACAAAAAATGGAAATACTTCTCCTTTCCAAAGCATGGGATAGTAGAGTGTTAGTACAAGAAACCATTGAACCTTAACGACAAGAGAGGGCGATAACCGCTAAACCTGTAAGTTTCTAATAAAAACATAAATGTATGATGCAGAGTGGCTATTAAAAGCCTGTTTATTATGCATGCAATTCATTAGGGATTAAGCACATGTAGGTTCTACTAGAATTTATGAGCATGACAGACTGTACGATGGTTATCTAAAAAGTTCATGAAGATGCAATGAGATTTGAACCCCCAAAAACCTGCAGTTTTAAAGGACACAAACCACTGCTCCATTACACCCCTTTGAAACTCAGTAAAGAATCTATCAAATGTTGTTATTCACCTTTTTGTTCATCTTTTTCTATATGTCTATTGAACCACTTGCATGATTTCTCTTGGGTACTTATGTGTGTAATACGTCTTGTATGTGCATAGAATAGTGTGTGTTAAGCCTTATCTTCAGTAGATATGGAGTTAGTGTGTAGGAAATCTTGATAAAGAACGTCGCCATATAAAACGTGTACATTAAATGTGTTGACGTAGCGTCTAGCGGCTGCGTATGCCAATGTGTGCCATGCACGGGTTATATAGATAAAAAAAGCCTACAGCCAAAAGCCCTTCTTCTTCTTCTTCTTCTTCTTCCAGACATTCAAAATATATGCTGCACGTAAGCTGGCAAACAACGAGGGCAGCACATCCAGACATCTTCACCTACATTTTGCACACGGCACCTTTCTCCCCACCTCGAGATCACGGCTGCGCATCCTCCGCTGCCTCGCCGGTGCCTAGGCGGAGTCAAAGGTCACGCCTTGGAACTCTGTGCCCACCCGGCGACTGTTCAGTGACTGACTGTCCCCTGGTTTGACCACGAGGGCAGTGTTGTTATTCATAAACCACCAGTAGCTGCCTGCGACCCCTCTATGAACCCCTGGCTGCCAGGGAGGAGAGGAGGTGCACCGGGAGGGGAGAGATGAATCAAGGGTGGGTGCAGAATTCTTGAGGTTAATCATGACTATCAGAGCAGCCTTCACCTACAAGATGCTTTGCACACGCCACGCCAAAACAACCACCGTGGGAGTTGTAACTACAACGTCACAAGCACATTCCATAATGTTAATGTACAATACTGACATTTACAATGTACAATATGTAATGAGTGGTCAGTCACACACTAACAAGACAGACACTCGAGTGATTAATGATAGTTGTCATACATGGAACTTTCTTTTAGACACGGAAGCGTTGCATACGCTGAAAAAACACCTTGCGAGATAAGACATGCCCTAATGTCATGGAGCTTGTTCTGTACTGCATTAAATGCTCTCCAGACACACACATACTTATGTAGATGCCTGGAATGGTCAAATATCAAAGTGAAAGGGTATGTTCTCGAGGACTTGTCCAGTGTCGCCGTGCGTACAGAGAGTAACGAGATGAGATGTTGATCAAGGAGTCTCGAGCCAGGGTTCTATTTTGGGGTTGATCTTCGTTTGACCCCTTGGCAGCTGGGCTCGGGGATGGATCCAGGGGTTTACGTCTGAACTAGTCGTCACAATAACAGACTAATTGACCTGCTCATTCAGCAGCCAAACAAGCTCTGTTCACACTGGGGGTTGAAACAGATGGACATGCAGACTAAAGTTAATTCTAATGATAACATACCTGATGAATTCTGAAAATATGAATCTCTCACATCAAAACTGCATACCTGCCAACCTTTCACAGAAAAAATCTCTCAAGAAATTCCTCAAGGCAAAATCAGGAAAACAGTCTGTTTTATATACTTTTCACACATACTTTTCACACAAAATATTTCAGAAAAAGAGAGGAATCTAGGGTACAAAACTAAAGCTTGATGGCCACAAAATCAGGCCTAAAATGCTAGTTGTTGGCAGCTATGCACAAGTAGGAATTAAGTATATTTTGCATGCCCCTTAAACAAATTTCATAAAATGAAAGGAAAAATTGGTTCTTACACTCAGATGTATGACTGAACCACTATGAAAAAAGGTCTTTATAGACAGGTGGTTGCTAAAGCTTGTTAAACTGTATTTTTGTGTTGTCCCAGAACAGTGTTTCTGATTGGAATGAACATCAACATGCAGATGAGAACCACCTGCACTGAGAAACCCTCCTCTCGTCTCTCCGCTGCAGACTTACATGTACATGAAGCACTGTACATGATCTACATGTATGTATTGTTACATGTGTAGACGTTGAATGAAAGCAAAAAAGTCTGATCAATACTCCTAAATCTTTTATTCTCATAACCAACTAGCAATCAAGGGATCTATTTTAGGATCATTTGTCTGAAGGTCTTTTGAAAGTTACAAAGCTGAGGTCTGGTTGGATTCCCTTATTTATCATCTCCATCATGGTCATCACCACCATCACCATCACCTCCCACCATCACTTTCATCATCATCACCTTCATAATCTTTATCATCTCCATCATATCATCATCATTATAATGATCAGTAGCATCATCATCATCACCACCGCCACCATCACCACTATCATCATCATTATTGTCGCTAACAGTAATAACATCATCACCATCCTTTGTTATCACCATTCATACGACCATCAACGTAATAAAAATCATCTTTTCATATTCATCCGCTTCCTTCATTTATTTAAAACCCAGATGAGGATTAAACTTCACATGTAGTGCTAAGTATTCTCCTAACAGACATGTTACAACTAATAAAGCTAGCAACATCCAGCACTATCATTAAAATGAAGTAAACACAATGCTCATTAGATAGAATATAATAATCCCAATGGGTGATAGATGGACATGTAAAAGTGAAAACAAAATCTGGAGTTTAAAAAAACATGTTTTGGAATTTGGATGGACTTTTAAAGCCATCATACACATTACTTTCATTTTTAGTAATTTTATGCAAACAATTAAAGATGGCTTGTTTTTATGGGGAATCTGTTCAAACTTCAGAGCAAGTTCATGCTCCATTCTCTTGGTGATGTTTTCCTTTTTACCCCCAAAGTAATGTTTTTCTCTACCAGAATTAATATATTTTCGCCTTTTTTCCATTGTATTCATATTTCAGATTGTCTTACCGGTACGTCAAAATAAAAATTGATTTCTTCAAGGTGAATATATTAGGGAAGTATTTGTTCTTCTGTCTCTCAGTACAGGGTGTACACAATAATGTATGTACATGAACAAGCAAAGCCACTCTGGGGTTTTCAAAGTGTATCCACCGATTTATTCATTAATGTTGAACTTTATTTCATTACCGTTATAGTTTTATTTCTTTTGTAGTGTAATTTAATATTGTGTTAAACTTGAAAGGGGCCTCCATAACAACCACAAGTTGCTTCTTAGAGGTCTTGACATATTCTGTATTTATGATTTGCAATTTTGCTTGACTTTTTATAATGCCAAATAAATTGAGTTGAATTGACTTTAATCTTTTTCTGCGTTGGGGTTTCTTGCTATACATAAAGGTAATTTGATTCAATTCTATTCAATTTAATTTATATTTCTAACAAAACATTACCAATCCATTATAATCATTTACCAAAATTAAGGAATACATATTGGAAAGAAAGGGGTCCACTAAGCAATGCTTGTACAATTGTGGACCCCTCAAATAATAGTTACATACATAATGAGTACCGGTAGTCAAATCAACAAATTTGGAACTACAACAAGGAACTAGAAATAGGAAACAATTTGTATCTCTTCCTCTTAATTTATCTATTGTTTAGAAAAACTTTAATAATAGGTAAACAAATGTTTTTCTTTCTAGGATACTAAAGATGTTGTTGTTGTTATGATGTTAGTACTGAAAGTGGAGGGGTGGTGCCATGTGATGTACATGAAAGAATGTCTCAATTCCAAGAATGCATGTTATGTAGCCAGGAAGAGTCAAGCATTTTCTGCAGGCCCCATTTTCGATACACTACAAAACAAACAAACAACATACATACTCCTTGTCAATTTGATGTATATGATTTTTTTTTTGTATCTAAAAGTGAAAGGTGGATGGGTTAAAATAGGGCATTTGTTGAATACTTTTCGAAGCAAGCTTTGATATCTCATCGGCTGGGTGGCAGAAGGGCGTTAGCGCACGAGCGACTCGAAAACTACTTTTCAAATTATTCGCATTTAAAGATTTGTTTTATATTTAAATTGCTTTCCGTTCAGAAAATAGGTTTAAAACTTGAAAGACTAATATAAATGTTATAGTAGAACACGGCCACAATTTATTTCTCGGAAATAAGCCAGTTTTATAAAAGTTTGAGGCAATTTATTGCTAACCCCCTTCTGCTTAATGTTTCATTTTTGACCTGAAATTCGATCTAACGCCCTTCTGTCACCCAGGCGACGATCTCACCTGGGGCAAATTTTCACTTACTGTACATGAAAAATTATAAAACTTTGTAAGGGTATGGATAATTTATTTTTTATTTTTATATCATGTTTCAAGCTGAAAGGTCCTTATTAAAGTCATATTTATTCAAATAGAGTTAACATCATTCCAGCTTCCTTATCGTACTATTAAGAAAACTGTTTAAAATCATATTGTCTATTGAAGGAAATTATGCTCGCCTGTATAATTTGATTTCCATAAATGCCCTCTTTCTTCATTATCATAGTAACGTAGTTAGCCATATAGTGGGACTGTGAAAAGGCTTTTTAGGGCCTGTGGGAATTTAAAGAGAGATGAAAAAACTCAAGAGAGTGACCTATAGGTGTCCGCTATTCCCTTCAGTGCGAGCTAGCCTTTCACAACAATAATCCCACATTTTGTGGTTCGGCTCAATAACTTTTGATTCAGAGCCCTCAAATATATTATAAAAGACACAAAAGTAGAAAGAGCAAAAATGTCAGCATACACCACATCCATTTTCGTTTCATAACTATATTGCATTTAATGCTAGGATTTGAAAAAAAGAAAATAAGTTGTAATATCTTTCAATTGAAAACACGTTCACAGACTAAAAATATTGTTCTTTTTTATATAAAAATGGACCTATTTTAAACATTTCAACAATATCATATTCTTGCCCATGTATGTTGTTTTCAGAGAGATATTGCATTTTATTCTATCCTTGTAGTGATAAAAGTAAAATATTATTGTTGTCCATTTTTAGAACAATATGTGATCAATTTAGCCGTGAAAATAAATCCTGTCCTGAAAGAATTAGAATATGAAGCATCTAAAGCTTGGCACTATTATACAGTGCGTCCCAGAAAAAACGAAACCGAGAAGTATCGATGTTATATCATAACTTAATCACAACTATAATTAATGAATGATACATATTTGGAAAGCGTAGAGTCTCCTCTTTCATGTGATGCTACTCAGATGATGCATATTTCACGCATGAGTGATTAAAAGCAATTTGAAGGAAGGAAACCAAAAAGACATTTGGCGGGCGGTATCTGAATTTCGAAGAAAAATTCACATTTCTAGAAAGTTGAGTTTCTGCCCTTTCATATGACACCTCAATCAGGAAAAATGAGCGAGGAATGACAAAGTTCTGTTTGTTTAAAGTAGTGCTTGCATTTCCATAATTTTATTAAACGAATTCGTTTTCACCGGCTGCCTGCCGTATCAATAAACAAAATTAACAAAAGACTTAACTCCGTTTCGTTGACAATCAGCCGTAGACGAGAGTCTTCATGCATGGCTGATTGTCAACGAAACGGAGTTAAGTCTTTTGTCAAATCTGCTTTTTGGTACAGCAGGCACCCAGTTTTGCTTGTTTTATTTCATTTGGTTTTCCTTTTGTTGACAAATATCTTCATGTGGCTAGAAATATACATTGTGTTCTTCTTCACAAGTTACATGTGTATAAATGTATATATGTATTCACAAGGCTATAACAAATAAAAATGGCTATTTTAATTCAAAATTTTTTCATGTTGATAAATCTATAAGCCAACAGTGAATACATCAGACAGCTTTTAGTCAGATGTTGTTCTTTGCATTTGTTTTGTTTTGTCTGTTTCTTTGTATGTTTTGTTTTGTTTTGCATTTAATTTATTGACAAAATGTGGCTAGGAATGTAGAAAGTTGTATTTTGTTCAAAAATGTATTCACAAAGCTACAAGAAATATAAGAGACTTTTTTATTCAGAAAGTTGTTTCATGTTGATCAATCTATTCATGGAGATGGGATTTCCTTGGTGACATTTTGCAGAACCGCTCACCCTACTCTAAATGAAAAACAGCCTACATGTACATGAATGAAATATCAGGCAGCAAATCACATGTTCCACAAAGACGGCCGTATCCAAGAATACTTGCAAGAATCACATAATGTGTAATGTTATAAAGAATGACATTTAGAGAGACAAGACTGAAGGAAGGTGGGAGAGAGAGAGAGAGAGAGAGAGTGGGAGAGAGAGAGAGAGAGAGATAGAGAGGGGAAAAAGATGCAGACACACACTGTATACTTAAATTGCAACACACTTTAAAAAAACTGCTCTTCTAATGTAACAATGGAGAGAGAGAGAGAGTGAGAGAGATATAATGTCAACACAAAGGTGAAGACTTTGTAAATCAGTATTTAACGCTATAAGACTATACTCCTGAAAAAAAATATACATGTATACGTGTATTGTAATTGAGGAAAATGCAAAAGAGATTTAAAAAAAACGAAAGATACAAAAGAAAAAAGAGAGAGAGAGGGAGAAATGCAGTCTCATACATTTTCTCTCTCCAGGCAAACTCTGTCTGCTTTTTTATGTAAAATGTAACCCACTAACTCACACACACACACACACCCGCTCTCACTCACCAATACTCAATACAGAAACACACCTACACATAAAAAACCCTCCAATGCATTTCCCCCACACACTCATCCCCACACACACACACACACACATATATAGTGCTATCTTGTGTAGAGTCTATGCGGGTACTAGTAGACGACATCGCTCGGAAAGAGAGAGAAAAAAGGCATATATTACATAAATATCTCCTGACAAGCACTCGGGTTCACGGAGAGGACACCGGCCGAGACGCAGGGTGGGAGGGATGTGCGGAGGAGAGAGAGAGAGAGCGGGGAGATAGGTGCTTTAACGAACGAACGGTGGGATGTGAGAAGGAGAGAGAGCGGAGAGATAGGTGCTTAACGAACGAACGAAGGAACGAAGACACGTCGGAATGGATCGCCGAGGGTAATGCCGAATTGCTCGATGATGCACCCTGAAAGTGTAAGGTGGTTGGCCTTACGCTAGAATGTACGTGGCCGGCTCAGACCTCTGGTTGGCCAGGCCGGTTCAACAGATGGTCAACATAGAACAGTGTGAACATGTTTTGTCCACACGGTACAGTCTTTGTTCTCATCCCTTTCAATGTTAATTAATGCAAGTGAGCATGTTCAGATGGAAATTATTAACAAGTTTTAACTGCATGTTTCTTATTCACCCCCTTTCCATATTGTTTACCGGTAGTGATGCGGGTGTGTTCACAAAGCAGTCATTAAAATGTGTAATCTGAATGAAATATGAATGTAACAGTATGAACATGCTTTGTCCACATGGTATTCTTTGTTCTTATCTCTTTCTATGTAGATTAATGCAAGTGAGCATGTTCAGACAGAAATGAAGAATGAGTTACATGTACATCTCTTAATGACCTGCACCTGCATGGAAATGTTGGTAGGTAATGTGTGTCATTAGGAAGTCATTAATATGGGTAATCTGAATGTAAGATGTACACTGTAATGTCAGATGTAAGATTGTCAGATTAATGTAGAAATCTTTTGTCCACACAGTAAATTCTTTGTTCTTATCCCTTTTAATGTAGATTAATGCAAGTGCTCAGACAGAAATTAAGAATGAGTTGCATCTCTTAATCACCTCCCTTTCCATGTAGGTAGTTAATGTGGGTCATAAGGAAGTCATTAATATGTGTAATCTGAATGTAAGATGTTCACTGTAATGTTAGATGGAGGATTGTCAGATTAATGTAGACATGTTTTATCCAAACATCCTTTGTTCTCATCCCTTTCAATATAATTCATGCATGTGAGCAAGTTCAGATAGAAGCTAAGAATGGTCTTCAACTGCACGTTTCTTATTTACCCCATTTCCTTTTTTATTACTAATGTGGGTGTGTTCACAACAAAGTGATTAAAAAATGAAATCTAAATGTAGGATACGTTTTATCCACACAGTACAGGTGTACATTCTTTATTCTCATCCCTTTCAATATAATTTATGCAGGCAAGCATGTTCAGACAGAAGTTAAGAATGAGTTGTAAGTTGTAACTGTGCTTTTCTTATTTACCCCCTATCGATACTGATAATTAATGTGGGTGCGTTCACAAAGAAGTAATTAAAATGTGTAGATCTGAATGTAAGACATGTTTTGTCCCCACAGTACATTCTTTGTTCTTACCCCTTTCAATGTAGCTTATATTGCATGTAGCAAGTTTAGACAAAAGATTAAGAATCAGTTGAATACACGTGCCTTATTCACCTCCCTTTCCATAGTGATAATTAATGTGGGTGTCTTCAGAAAGAAGTCATTAAAATGTGTTATCTGAATGTAAAATATGTTTTATCCACACAGTCCAATCTTTGTTCTCACCCTTTCAATGTTAATTAATGCAGATGAGCATGCTCAGATAGAAGTTAAGAATGGGTTTTAACTGCGCATTTCTTTTCACCCAATTTCCATATTTATTACAAATGTGGGTGTGTTCACAAAGAATGTGTAATCTGAATGCAAGACACACCGTAAGGTTTGATATAAGATTGTCAGATTAATGTGAATATGCTTTATCCACACTACATTATGTCAGTTCAGAGCCAGAAGGGCGTTACCTCTGTGTTTAATAAAGTATGACTTAACACCCTTTAGGCTCCAAACAGACGAGTATACTTCTCTAAATTTTAAATCCTCATTCCTTTCCAAGTCTATTAATAACTGGAAGCATATTATTCATTCTGACCTACATGTACATGTATATTAAAGGTAGGCGTTACTACTGCAGCTAGAAGGGATTAGACCACACAGCAAGCCAACAAGGTCACTGTGACAGGTGGCTATCTCATTAACTCAGCTCTCATTTAACATAAGAAAAAGAGGATCATGGGGGACCAACAGGCACCGATTTGGGAAGTTTTCTATATAGAGGGAGCAAGTAGCTACAAGTAGGACAGTGTGCCTTTAAAGAAAATATATATAAGAAAGATCATTGCACCAGTAATAACATACCTTGTCCAAACCACAGATTCTGAATTAATGTTTGAATACATTTCAATATTACTGCATATCACCTCGAGTAAAAGAGAAAAGATACAACATATTAGGTGACCTTTCTTCAACCCTCATCAACCTCCGTTTACAATTGCAAAAGTAATTGCAATATATGTACTGCATACATGTACATGTATATATCTCCTCAAGTAAAAGAAAGAAGATACAATATAAAGCGACCTTTCATCAACCTCTGTTGTTTACAATTGCAGAAGTAGCTGAAAACTATCCTCCTCACTCGTAATTTAAGGAAAACGGATGAGGAGGGTGTTGCCCGGGAAAATTGCTGGCTAAGTATTTGGGCTTCCGCTCTCATGATTGGCAGTAATCAACCTGTGCTTCAGCTACCATTACACACGTGCATCAACACAAATATAAATCTATTGATACGAGAGACCGTCTAAACCTATTAGCTATAAACTTTCCCTGCACACACACTTGCTTGTGCTGTTCAATGGAACTTTAACCCTCTCATCTGAACACATACTCTATTGTGTTTATACAAACATTCTCTAACATGTTGAAAAATACACAAACACACAATGTTGTGGTAGAGTAAAACTAAACTTTGGTTTTATAGACAGATGATGAATAACTCCCTCATATGAACACACTCTACACTCTACATTACACATTGGGAAATAGAGTCATGAGCTGTTCAATGGAACTTTAACCATCTCATCTGAACACAAACTCTGAATTCTTGTGAAAAAATTATCTAACATGTTGTAAAATACAAATTACAAACATAAACAATTACATAATGTTGTTTTGGTAGAGTAAAACTGAATTGTAGTTTTAATAGACAGATGATGAATAACTTCCTCATATGAGCACACTCTACATTACACATAAGAGTCATGAGCTGATTCTTGTGTGAACATTCTCTAAGGTGTTGATAAATACAAATTCCACACACAAACAAACACACAATGTTATGGAAGAGTAAAACTAAATTTCAGTTTTATAGACAGATAATGAATAACTCTCTCATGTGAACACACTCTACAGTCTACATTACACATCGGGAAAAAGTCATGAGCTGACAAACTACTAATCACCATCTCTCAACTCTGCTGGCTGTTGACACAGGTACCAAGAGCAAAGGTAAATCTGATTTTCATTTCAAGTTATAATGGCAGCGAAAGGGTTAAATATTTATTTGAATAAAACATATTAAAGTTTTGATGACTTTATTGTAAATGTGTACAAACAGTAAAGTAGCAATCTTAACCATATTTACTCTCGTAAAAAGAAAAAGGAAATTAAAAATTATCATTTGATTCAGCCATGTCTTTCTATTAAATGTGAGCTTGTGCTCGAGAAAGACATGACATGTACATGTTTATATTGCGTGCATGTAGAAAAAAAGGGTTAAAATTGTTGTTACTTTCAGATCCATGTGTTGCCAAAAAATATCATGAATGTCATCTTAATGCAATGAGATCTGCATCTATGAGTATAAGATGCCGCTACTCCTCATGAGTATTGTACGCTGGTGAGTTTGAAGTTCTCTTTTTTTTTAAGGCCCCGGGCATGGCATTATAGATTCATGGGACATTGGGGTCAGGGAGAGTTCATATCTACTGCTGATACCGCCTAGCTGAATGAAATTACGCCCCTCTCTTTCTCTTTCTCTCTCTCTGTCTCCCTCATTGTCTCTGTCTCTCTCTCTGTCTCCTACGTTGTCTCTGTCTATCTCTGTCTGTCTCTCTTTATAATATTCTTTCCCCACCATCTCTCTCTATCTCTATCTCTCTCTGTCTCTATCTCTCTCTGTCTCTATCTATCTCTGTCTCTCTCTGTCTCCCTCTGTCTCCCTCTTTGTCTCTATCTCTCTCTGTCTCTCTCTGTCTCCCTCTGTCTTCCTCTTTGTCTCTGTCTATCTCTGTCTCCCACGTTGTCTCTGTCTATCTCTGCCTGTCTCTCTCTCTAATGTTCTTCCCCCTCCATCTCTCTATCTCTTTCTCTCTGTCTCTATCTCTCTCTATCTCTCTCTGTGTGTCTCCCTCTGTGTCTCTCTGTATCCCTCTTTGTCTCTGTCTATCTCTGTCTCCCACGTTGTCTCTGTCTATCTCTGCCTGTCTCTCTCTATAATACTCTTTCCCCTCCATCTCTCTTTCTTTCTGCCCCTGCCTCTCTCTCTCTGTGCCTGTCTCTCACTCTTATGAATGTAACAATCTTTGGAGGGCTCGCTACTCAACGAGATGAAGTGTGGATAGAATTCTTTCAACTTTAATGCATAAATAAAAGGGTTCAGCCATCAGAGAATTCAGACTTACACAATGTACAAGTACACATGTGTATGGATTCTCAAGTTGTCCTAATTCTGAATGTAAAACAAAAAATTATTTCAACCTTGATGCATTTAAAAAGGAATTTAGATTTTACTTTTCATGTGTAAAATGTATGTATTCTCAAGTTGTTCTAAATCTGAGTGCAAACTAACAAAACTTCAACTTTAATGCATATATAAAAAGATTTTAGCCAACAGGGATTTGCTTGAATTTAAAAGTAAAATTCTTTCAATTTATGTACATGTACTGTAAATAAGTGAGAGAGAACTGTCATGAAGGAATTGTGAGTTGTTCTGTACAAGTACATGTGCATACAAGTGGCAATTAACCTTTTTGTGTCTGAATGTTTACATGAACAAATGAAAATAATTTAAAGTCTAATGCATGAAAAAGGGTTTTTTCCCCAACAGGGAAATTGTAAGTGGTTATATTATGTTTAAAGTACAGTGAACATGTACATGTACATGTTTTTGTTCTCAACTTGTCTTTTAAAGTTTTACTGTAAAACTGAAATTCTATAATTTGTAATGCACGAATGAGATGGACCGCGGAGGGAATTATGACTTATTCATAATCTTCAAGTCAAAATGTGTAATGTATACATGTTCTTAACTTTCATTATGTTTTGTGAAAACTAAAATTATTTTAACTTTAATACATATATACATGTACATGAGGGGGTCCAGACAAAAGGGAATTGTGACTTGTATTTTACTGTTGTCATTAACATCTTCATTGACTTTTTGTAATGTAAACTTGCCCTCGGGGAAAGTATGTGTGTGTGAGTGAGTGTGTGTGTGTGTGCGTGTTTATGGGTGCATGAGTGCGTGCCTGTTTCGTTGTTTTAAGATGATATTATATATTATATTGTTGCTTTTACTCTGTTAATTTTTCAGAAATAACAATAAAAACAGAAGAAAACACACAAAAAAAAGTTTACCAGAGTATGTCCTCACAAGATCTCTCACTTCTGAATGTAAAACTAAATTCTTTCAATTTTTATATATTAAAATGAGGGGGTTCTCACAAAAAAGCAAATTGCATTAAAAAATTCAGTTGTTAACTGTAGCTCTGAAAGGTATTACATATTTGGGCCCTATTTCACAAAACTTGTCATAAGTGACAAATGACACTTTTTGTTAAAAGCTAGTGAAGTCCTTGCTTCTGATTGGTTATCAGCACATTTGTTACTAATTTTTGTCATTTGTCTTTGAAAAAAGGCTTTGTGAAATGGGTCCCTGGTAATTTATTACATTTTAACAGAATTTTCTTTCAATGTTTATTATCAGTAAATGAAGGGTCGATCATTACCATCAGTTTAAAATTGTTATTTACATGTAATAGCATGCCCATTGTGTATTGTTCTCAAATGGTCTCAATTGTAGATTTAAACTGATATTCTTTCAATCGTCATAAGGGTATAAGGGAATTGAAAGGTTTCCTTTTCATGCACAATAATGGATGTGCTTTTGTGTTCCACGATTGCTTAAATTTTGACCTCAAGAAATGATATTTGTTTTTATCAGTAAATGAAGGGTCGATCATTACCATCAGTTTAAAAATGTTATTTACATGTAACAGCATGCCCATTATGTATTGTTCTCAAATGGTCTCAATTGTAGATTTAAACTGATATTCTTTCAATCGTTATAAGGGTATAAGGGAATTGAAAGGTTTCCTTTTCATGCACAATAATGGATGTGCTTTTGTGTTCCACGATTGCTTAAATTTTGACCTCAAGAAATGATATTCGTTCAATGTTTAAAAAAATAATTGTTTACACACTTTATTTGCTTGTTGTTGTTTCTACTCTGTTTTTATAGTCTTACCTTGTCCCATATGTTGTTCTAAACGATTGTATGCATTTTTAGCTTTCATATATTCTTATCTCAACCTCGCTGGGGATAAATCCTTCTAATTAGGCCTTCGCTAGTCCCTCCACATCATACTCAATTGTCATGTTATGTATTGTACTTTTCCGCATGTTTTTAGTCCAATGTAATATTTTTTTTCTGCATTCTTTTACACAGTTACTGATTTTATGAGTTTTGTGGAAATAAATGAATTCAATTCATTGAATTAAATAAGCTATAAATGAAAGGACAATTCCAAAAAAGAACAAAAGACCACAGGGACTGTCAGCTCAAGATCGCTGTTTAACCACAGACACTATGTAGATTCATAAGCGTGAATTCTTTCCCCAATAAAATCGACTTCAAATTAAACTGGAAGGGATTCTGCCACAAGAGAATCATTTGTTATGATTCATTACCGCATTTCTCTGAAGCTTTGATTTTGACATAATTACAATGAAGTGAATGAAAAAAAATTGTGGTGACCTTTGTAATGAGACTATACATGCCACAAGAGGACTGTTTGTTTTTTATAAGCAGATTGATTTCATGCTGTTTGACAAAATAAATGAATTGTTGCCATGTACATGTACAGTACACAGATGCTTCACTTCCATCAACTTTTAAGAAAAAAACTTTTTTTAAATGAAAAAAATAATTCCTGTTAAATTGGTACTTGCAGTGTCCTTTTATAATTTCTTGTAAGTTTTTGTATACTATTTAAGATATAAAGATGTGACACAAAGTTTTAATAAGTTGTAAATATCCAGATTTCATTCAGATTTTCTCTTTTACTCAACCATTTAATTCATGGCAAGAAATTTGAACTATTGCAATTTAGCAGATCCACTAAAAGCTCCAATACTAGTGTTTTCACACCGAGTCAAATGAAACATCATATCCTTCCTATTTTCATGAAGTGACGGTAGTGAGGAAAATCTGCACACAAATTGTATGCGATTTGCATTCACTACCGTCAATTCATGAAAATTACTGACGATATATGTAAATTGGACACACTTTGTCAAGATGTCATGTTGTTAGTAACTTGTATTTCATATACACACTAGACAAGAGGGCAAACTGACCAGCAGTTTCTCAAATTTATCTTAAAAGTTAGAACGCCAATCCAAGTATCTCTCTAAATAAAACTGAGTGGTGATGACATTTAAAGATGAGGACAGTGCGTTCACTATACGGCAAAGTGAGAACGGCCCGAGGTACAACCGTATACAAGCTACATGTATAGTGGGAATGGACAGTGGTACATGTAAAAGCGTGATGTAAAACGAGGTAGTGCGAACAGTCCCTGAATTGAATTATTGAACTGGTTCATCTGATTGGTGATGTAACTTAAAAATTCATTTTTTTTCCACAATCAGTAGAAAAGTTATCAATTTTGTTCCCTATCTTGTTTTCTTTTCAACTCTGTATTTACACAATGTACACAATATCTATATTGTAAATGTTTTGTTTCGTATTGTTTTGTTTTGTTTTGTTTCGTTTGATTTCACTCTACTTGAATGATGTACATGTTCATTCTTTCTCTAACGAGTAAAAGAAATCAATTCTGAAATTTATAATTTGATATCAAAATATACATATAAGAGCTGCTGTAGAAACAGTATGGTAAAAGCATAACTTTACATACATGTATACTGGGGGGTGTTTAACAAAGATCCTTAGTTGAACTTACCTCGAAGTTGGACTTAAAAATTATGGAAAGCTGTTAGCATCTAAGAAAATATTTTGTAAAAGTTATTTTAAAAGGCATAAAATGTTGATTCAAATCACTCATATTTTCTATTATCAAAGAGATTTCATGTTCTTGATGCGGAATTTATAAAAAGTCTAAAATACTTGATTTTTTGCTTTAGAATATATTTAATTGTGAGGCTACAAATGGCTCTCCATAATATTTAAGTCCAACTTAGAGTTAAGTTCAACTTAGGATCTTTGTGTGGAAACAGGGTGAACATATACATGTAAGAGCTGCAGTGTGAACGATCCAGGGTGGTAGTCGTGGCGTGATTTTATTCAAGAAGCAGAGAGTCATGCAAGGTTCATTCTATTTTTAAGCCATCCCTGGTTGCGTACGAAAGAGCTTCAGCAGCAGCGCTATCTGCCTGAATCTGATGCATGCATTCACTGCTTTAATAGCAGGTGGTTCGGTGTATGCTCTGTGTAGGCTATGTCGGCAAAGCACGAAGATGTGGCCGTGTATTGTTTAGCGTGATGATTTGGGGTCTTCATAGTGTAGTATTTCATTCATCGGGGTGGAATGCTCTTCACTGAATATTCATATTACATCACAAACTATGAAGTGTTGACTATTCATAAACATCCAAAATAATTGAATCATTGAAAGTTCTTTAGTTGAATGCTATTAAATAAGATCCGATATTATTCTCATCCACATTGAATATTCATAATATCCAAATCTAAAGTGTTGAATATTCATAAACATCCAAAATCATTGCAACAGCTATTACAACATCCAATATCATTTAATCATTGCTGTTGATGTATAACATCCCAAACCATGAAATCATTATACATGAATATTAATAAATATCCCAAATCATTAAATAGTTATTGTCTTCAATATTCATAAACCTCCAAACAATGAATAAAACCATCCCCCAAAATTTAGTATTGAATATTCATACATTGTGTTTTCAATAATTGCAAATAGTATTCATGAGATTCTAAAATATTATATTTCAAAGGCCAGGGGAGTGTTTCACAAAGATCCTAAGTAGAACTTAACTCTAAGTTGGACTTAAAAATTATGGACAGCCATTGGAGCCTTTAAATAAAATATATTCAAAAGCAGAAATTCAAGTATTTTAGACTTTTTATAAATTCCACATCAAGAACATAGAATCTCCCATGATAATAGAAAATATGAATGATTTGAATCAACATTTTATGTCTTTTAAAGTAACTTTTACAAAATGTTTTCAAGGATGCTAATGGCTTTCCATAATTTTTAAGTCCAACTTAGAGTTAAGTTCTACTTAGGATCTTTGTGAAACACCCCCCAGAAGACATCACTCAACAGATCCTCAGTCAATTAATCCTAAGGGTGTCTACAAATTAAATTTGTATCAATCAACTTCAAAGAAATTGAGTACATATTCTTCCGTCTATTTTTTTGTTGTTGAAAAATTATAATGATAATAATGATGATGATGATGATGAACAGCATTTGTATAGCGCCATTTATCTGCAAAAGCATTCAAAGGCGCCTGGCTCCCTCAATATGTCACATATTATTCGCAATGTTGCCGGAAAAGATAGGTTTTGAGTTCAGATTTAAAGGTATCAATGTTGTTACAATTTCGAAGTTGGACAGGTAGAGAGTTCCAAAGATGCGGAGCAGATGAAGAGAAGGCTCTATCCCCGTATGTTTTTAGACGGGTACTGGGCACTTGAAGAAGATAATAATCATGAAGATGATAATGCTGATAATGATGATGATGATGATGATGATAACAATAATAATAATACTAATGTATTCATATAGAGAATGTTCGTGTTCAAATCCTTTTGCACTCCAAGTGTTAATGTACAAAGCTCTCTACCAGTATCATAAATACAGATTAAATTCCTCAATATAGAACACTTTGCTTGTTTTAAAGCTATGAAAATGAAAGTGAAATTAAAACTTGAGTGCAGTACATTGATTCTATTTTGGTGGGAAAGAGTGGGCGAATTAATGCTAAAACAATTGCTATTAATAAACATGTGATCCCCTTTATCCAGCCAACCATTCTAAATTAGGAACACCAGGTCGGTTTAATCATGTCAAGGGGAATATTGAACAGGGAAACACAAGTACATGTTCATGTAACAGTTTCACATTCATGTACATGTAGTTCAGCCCTAGATTTAGGAATGGGAAGAAAGAAAATTAAGAAAAAGGGAAAACAGAATTAAGGAAAAGAAGAACAAAAAAATGTTCATTAATGAGCTATAGTGATTATGTACTAGGGCTGCGACGTGTAGTCGAATGCTCGAGTACCCGCATGGTTGACAACTACTCGGGTACGATTTCTCGTACCCGAATATTCGGCTGCAAACAAAATAAATAATAATCTGTCCAGGCCGACGCTTACCCGTGCCTGGGTGAGCGGCGGCCGCTGGCATGGTGCCGTCCGTAAAAATGTTTCCCAACTCAAGCACTGTCAAACTCACCACTCAGAAACTGGGACCAAATGTCTGGATTTCTGTTTGGACTTGTAGGAAAATGGATTATTCTGCCATCTTTGGTTTTTAAAACAGCATTGTTTACTGTTATTATTATTAAATTGGCGCATTGAACTGCAACTCAAAGTCAAATTGCATGCGTTTTCGGCGACAGAACTGGTATACTGCTCCAAAGGTATGGTGGTGGCAAAAATAAAATCAAAAAATCAAAAAAATCAAAATAAATTTAAAAAAAAAAAAAAAAAAAAAAACATGGCGTCTGAATATTCAAGTATTCGCTTGTAAGCCTGAGAGTGTACTCGGGTACTGTTGTGCACAGCCTAACAGGTGTATGCAAATAAATCCATTATTGTACATGTTCAGCATTTGGCCATTAATGTATTTTAGAATCAATGTTTAACATCATTTTATTAGTTAACTGACTTTGGTCAATAACAGCCACGTCAATTGGGTGCTTCAAGAAAGTGCAAAAAATAAAATGCTGACATACATTTATTAGCTCTTTGATAATGTCAAGGGGAATATTGAACAGGGAAACACAAGTACAATGTTCCTTTAAATCATGTTATAACAGTTTCACATACATGTACATGTATGTTCAACCCTAAGATTAGGAATGGGAAGGAAAAAAAATAAGGCAAAGAAGAAAAATTGTTTATTAATGAACTATTATAAAGGTACATGTATACATGTGTAGAATCTTCAGTATTGAAGGAGGCAGATTATCTTAAAGAAGAAGAAGAAAATAAATCCATTATTGCACACTGTACATGTTCAGCACTTCGCCATAAATGTTTATTCAATGTTTAACATCACTTTTATATATAAAGTTAACCGACTTTGGTCAATAACAACCGCATCAATTAGGTGCTTCAAGAACGTGCAAAAGATATGCCGTACATTTATTTGATAGCTCTTTGATCAGAAAAACTGAGGAAAACATTCCTACAGTTTACATTTTGCAACTTGAATACTAGTGTAAGAGTTTGAAAGTAAGCTAGTGATAAATGAACAAGTTATGCTTTCTTATTTTGTGATAAATTTTGAGGGGAAAAGATTTTTTTTTGTGTTGCTCAACACTAGGCTCTATTATTGGCTAAGGGAACATTACGACCTCTGACATTTACTCTATGCAAAAGCATGTTCAGACTTGTCTGGATGAAATTTATTCATGACACGTTCGGAACTGTATTTGTTACAATCTCCAATTCTGTTTGCATCTTGAAAAAAATAAAATGTGCATGTTGTAGTACATGTACGTCAAGGAAGCTAAAAAACATACTATTGTTGCCCTATAAAGTTGTAATGATTTTTCTTACCTCTTTTAATGCAATGATCGACATATGATCTATTCTTGAAAAATAATGTAGACAGTGCTAGAGTTAAGATCTCCTCAGAACTTTATTGATCAATCTTGAGTCAGAAAGATTTAAACAACAAAGAGCGCGTTTATCTAGGCTTGCCACTAGATCGTACCCCACTATCGAACCCCACTATCATACCCCACTATACGATCGTGATTTGCGGGATGTCGCGTTCATCTACTCTTCACGATTCAAAATAAAGGCCTTGTGTCTGCCCAACTGTTTTGACCCGGGAAGCAGACAGTTTCTCGGAGGTCAACTTCACACACATGCTTGTACACTACACCTGGGTGTTCCTATTTGTATGTGACGTTCAAAACAGCTTTGCGTTTATCGACCTCTCAGAAACGTGATTCTGGCTGTATGTCACATACAAAACGCACCTTTTTGCGTCTTTAGATACATGTATGCCCATATCTAAAGCCCTTTAAAAAAGGCTTTGCCTGAAAGACGTTTGAGAAACCTGATTCTAGCCAAAATTTGCTAGATAAACGCAACCAAAGTTTAATATGAGAAGATCTAAACTTAATCCAAAATATTAAAAAAACTGGAAAGAAAGGGGCCCCGGGATAGGGAATGGAGGGGTGGTGCACTATTCTTCTAGAGTAAAAACTGCTCAGATCTCCTAAATGGGCAATGCAGAAAATGCCACTCGTCATATTCTGAAGACCACTACAAATTTATTTTAACATTTCTGAACAAAATATGTAAGGCATTGAACTGTATTTAAGCAATAAATCTATCCATCACTCCATTCATTGACCAATCAGTCAGTGAATCTATCCTCAACCTATTCATCCATTCATTCATTTGCAAAGCTTCTGCTGAACTTTGGAACAAATTACCTTTAAATGTCAAAACTGTTAAGCTGTTAAACCAATTCAAAACTTGTCTTCAGACACATTTATTCAAAATTGCTTTGGATAATTGACTCACTCTATATATTTCATATGTATTGTAATTTGTAGGTTTATTTGCACTTTTTTGTTTTGTTTATTGTTTATCATTGTACTTTGTTTGTTAGCCGCGTATAGAGACTTTGGTGGTAAGCGCCTTATTGCACCATTTTTATTATTATTACTATTAGTCATCAATGAATCCATCCATTTATTCATTCATCTACAAGGATTCATCTACACATGTATAAAGACATCTATCCATCAATTAATTTATTAATCCATCCATCAATCCTTCCTCCATCCATCCATCCATCCTTCCTCAATCTATGGCCGCGTTCATGCTTGATTTTGACGGCCAGAATCAGGCATCTGTTACGTGTTTAGTTTAAAACACGCTTGCGTTCATGCTCACTTTTGTAGAATCACCGAAAAAACGGCGATCACGAACGCCGATCGTAAACTCACAAAAAGATGCGTTTACAATTGTAAACGCGTTTAAATGGGGTCAACGCACTGACCTCTAGTGGGTCTACGTAGCATGCACAGTGAAGGTCACACAATGCCACACAAGGAGAATTGCCTGGATGAGCCAGAGAAGTAAGCATGAACAGCTACACCGTGGAACTGCGATCACGATGAGCGTTTACGATGAGCGTTTCAGATCGCTCATTCTACCTTCAAAATCAAGCATGAACGCGCCCTATATCATTCTATTCATCAATCAATCCATCCATTTATCAATCCTTCCTCCATCCATCCATCCATCCTTCCTCAATCTATATCATTCTATTCATCAATCAATCCATCCATTTATCAACCATCAATTCATCCATCCATTCATTCATTCATTCATTCATTCATTTGACCATCCATTCATTCATTCAATCATTGATCAAAAATAGTGACATACATGTACAGTTGTCAAAATCATTTGCAGCATATGAGTTGAAATTCCCTTTAATCATTCAATCTTATTCAGAGGTGATCTGCCCTCATTTTCATTCTCTGTTTCATCCCTGACCAATGGACCACAATCAACTCAAGCTCCCGGGACGATGGAGCTTCAATTGACAGACCATCTTGACCACTTTCAGAGAATGCATGCATGGTAATAAACGCCAGTTTGCAGGTGTCACAGGCAAGAATCTCAGGCCCTGCCAGATCTCCATATAAAAACATTGAACAACACAATTTTCTTAGTGAAGTAAATATATGGTGTTTTTAAACATCAACTTGCTAATATATGTTGTCTTTCACTGTATCTTCTTGTCTTTGTTATTTTGCCAATACAACAAAAAATGATAAAAAGAAAGTGTGAAATTGAGTCGGGAAATGAGACTACAGTATGCACAACTCTCTACGCAACCTGAGATGTGGGACACATTTCACAAAGCATTTTTACAATGACAAAAATCAGGAACAAATCTGCTGATAAACAATAAGAAGCAAGGATTTCACTAGCTTGTATTATAAACAAAAATTGTCATTTGTCACTGATAGACAAGTTTTGTGAAGTGGGACCCTGGAAGAAAATTCCCATTTTTGCCTGAAGATAAGACTAGTAAATAGTTATTAATTCATAAAGAGAGATGTTGTCCACAATTTAATAATTGAGCACTTGAACCAAGAAACTATATTTAGGTGATAGTTGACAATGGGTTTCATATATTTCCTTGATGAGCTGTAGCTGCATGGGTTTAAAGGCATCGTTTAGCAACATAATCTGAGATGCACGGCCCTACATGTACAGGTGTATGTATTATCAGTGTCTGTGACATACGCTTTAAAATGATCAAGAAGTGCCTCAAAAAAGAAAAAACCTTTGGGTGACCGGTTGAACCATACTCGTTTTCCCCAATAGACTGTAGTGTTATGAAAACCGTTTGGCAAACAGTTTTCAAAATTTGTCATTCCAAACATAAATATCTTGATAATCAGACAGGCTATCGGCTTGTCAAATTCACGGGGTTCCTGACTGACCTAAAGGTTTATAATTATGATTGCAGCATGAGCTAAATCCAGGATTTTGTTACAGAATCTGAGACAAAGTTACCGGATCCCTTTAAAGGTAAACATTACCATTACTTAAAAACAGGAAACTTGTGTGCAGGGAAAATTCTAAAATTACACATGATTCTGATTCACAAGTATCATGCTCCCAAATTAATAGGCCATTTTCATAATGTAATCAAATCACGGTAATGCACAAATCTTGTTATTTAAGTGCCATGTAAAAAATATATTTAATTCACCTGTTACACATTATTGTACATTGTTGCTAGGTAGGACAAGTCATGATGTTTGTTCTGCATGGCAACAACTAATGTATGCCATTTGCATTCTGACTGCTGAAATACAATTATTTGTTAACAGGTGAATGAAATAATTTGTACCATGGCACTAAACATAGATTTATGAATTAAATTTGATAACATTAATGGTCTATTGGATCACAATCGATGCAACACGGCATTTGTGTATTTTGTAAAAGTTTCTTAGTTCCATAAAAACAACAGGGAAAAAAAAAAAATAATCCATTTTGGGGGCTACTTCCGTTTCGGTTTAATACAATTTGGAGTGGGCTATTAGGCTATTATTATTATTATTTATTTTCAAGCTTGCTTGCATGAACATAACACTCTTCAATTTGTTTTGCATTGAACTCTATGCAAATTTTGGGGGGCTCTTTTATGACTTTTGGGGGCTCTGTTTGGCATTTTGGGGGCTACTTCGCCCCGAGCCCCCGTGTATTTTTTCCCCTGAAAAACAATTTGTAGTTATCAATTTCTGTTGCAGGGTGGGCATGTGCACTACTACTCACCCCTAAACCGGTATGAGCAAACTTTGACAGTATTCCATGGGTTTTACCAGTAGTGCAAATGTTATATAATGCAAACAATGATTGATTTTTTTTTAAATGGTCTTTTGGGTACATAAAATTGGCTTACCATAATGTTTATGAATGAGAATGATACGATGATATGATTCAATAAAGAAATGAAAAAAATAAAAAAATAGGAAAAGATATGGCGATGAAGATGAAAGGGTTGATCGCACCTCACTTACCTCTGCTATTTTGAGGAAGCGCCCTCTTCTGTTCTGTTTGACATCGAGGTAGTACCTCTTACTCTGAATGTGCAGGGTTTTTGTGGCCAATTCCTGCACCCCGCCTGTAACAATAACAAATAAAATCAATTATATACCTCTCTTTAGAAGTCTAACCATCTGATTGGTCGAAATTGGAGTCATGATTTTAGCTATGGCCGCCTACCGGTCAATAGTTTTTGTAAAAGATGCCGACATGCCCCCTACCAGTCAATATCCACTATTATGTTACTTCTTTGCAAGTCATAGAAGTCCAAAATGCTTTCAGGATTTGGGAAGGAAGACAGAGTGTCTATTTTGAAGAAGAGAAAAAAAAAATTATAAAAAAAAGCAATAGAGGATATCCTGGATATTTGAACAAATCCTGAAATACCATTGCTTTTTGTTGGGGATACCATCTGAAAACATATCAACCGCAAGATCCAAAGTAAAAAAGAAAAAAAATAAATACAGTGATTCAAAGAGAAGGTTGAGTTCAGGGGATCATGCAAGTCTCAAACAACAGAATAGGCAAATGCCCTACAGGTACACTGTAAATTGGCCAAACTCTCGTGTATAAATGGCTCTGGTCCAGTAATGAAGAGGGCCTACTCTATAGCGAATGCACTGAATACACACAAGCACAATATATGTAGAGGGCAATGCATTGTGGGGTCCACTGATAGCTAGGCATGGGAATATGGGTTTGTTGACAATCTACTTGACCTCAAATGACCTTGCCACAACCTCCTAATAGACACAACCTGAATGGCATGATTTAGAGCCCAGTAGACAGGGGCAATGGGCGGTGAGGCATGGCGATTACACAACACCTGAATGGCCCATTTATAGATAGGGCTATACATGTACGTACATTGTACTTCTGTCCATGCACTGCAGATTGCAGTCTTGTGATAGTTCTACTTGACCTCACATAACCTTCCTGCTACATCATAATAGACGCAACCCCAATGACCCAAAACAAAAATATTATTTTCTTAATTTTTTTTTTAGAGCAAACAAATAAAAAGCAAAGCAAAATCTCCCCTATCCCTTAACATTAACAAACAAAGAAGATAGGCCTTCAAAGGATCGACTTTTTTTTAATCATCAAAGTCACATCAAATACATGCACATCCATGAATAGAAATGTGCATGATTTCAACAGTTTCCTACACATCATTTTCCAAGAATTTTGGACAATGGCCCATAATATATATAAAATAAAAGTATTTTCATGAAAGGCTGCACAATTGTGCAGAGTAGTTTAGTACATGAAAATAATACAATACTCTTTGAAGCTTCAAATTATTCTAGTAATCAGAATGAGTAAAGTTTGATGCAAATTCTAAAATTGAACATTTCACTTCGCAATCAACAAAGAGATCCATCACAATTCACAAATAGATTGTGCGTACTATATTCCTAAAAAGTTATTTTGAATGCAAAATTGATTATCTCGTCAATACAAGTTTTAACCAAATGCCAATATAAATAATGAATGAAGGAATGCTATATTAAAGGCTGTCTATTGTTAATGTATCCGTTTTTAAAAGCTTTTAATTATTGAGCCATGAATGGAGAGAGGGGTAACGTACGAACGAACGACGACTATATTACAGTCGGCTCACCCAAGATAAAGGGTATGTTGTGAAAGAGAGAGAAAGGGGAATTATTCATGTTCTTCTCGATCACTGAGAGCATTGTGCGCAGTCTGCTCTCTCTCCATCTAAATACAATCCCCTATGTGTGCGGCAGAGAGGTTGAACTCTGGATGAACCACGCACCATGCCTGCCATCTTGGAGATAAATGATGCACTGAACTCTCTCTTACCCTCCTTTCCCTCAAGCTACGACTCCGTCTCTCTCCTCATCTCTTATTCTCATCTCTTTATTTCTTTCTTTCTCTCTCTCTCTCTCTCTTTCTCTATCCTCTCTTTCTCTTGTATATCTCCTCTCTTGTACCGGTACTCTGTCTTCCTTGTCTTCCTTCTCTCCCTCTCATTTTTCTTTCTGATAGCTTTTATCTCTCCTACTCCCCACTATCTCACTCTATTCTTTGTGCCTGCTCGCTCTCTTCCCTCACTCTCATTCTCTCAATTATTATTTGTTCTTTTTACTGCTGCTCTCTTCTCTTTCTTCCTACTTGCTCTCTCTCTCTCTCTCCTTCCATATCAACCTCACTCTTTTCCCACATTTTTTGTTTGTGCAATAGCTTCTATCTCGCCCTCCTCTTCCAGACTTTCACGTCCTTCCTACCCCCTTCACGTTTTCCCATTCCCTCCGTTTCCGTTATTTCGGACTCTCTCTCTTTCTCTCTCTTTACTCCTTCCTTCAATCCCCCCGTTTCACCCCATCTTTTCTTTGAATGTCTAGTCTTCTCATCTCTCTTTTTCTCTCTTTTCATTCTTGAATTCTCGCTTCTCTTCTCAAATCAAAAATTCATTCACATCTTCAGTTTTCCCACCTCCCCCCACCACTCCCCCCCCCCCCTCTTTTCTCTCTCTCTCTCTCTCTCTCTCCCTCTCTCTGTAACATTCAGTCAGATGGAGTTTCACTGTATTGTCTGGTTACTGGCGTCTTTTCTTCACTGCCCTACATCATGTTCTTCACGTCGTACGTCATGACGTGAAGGAACGCTTTCCTTTCCCAAGTCAAGCCTTTATGGGGGATTACAATGTAAACTGGGTTCGACTCTCTCACCGAGCATTGACTTTAAAGGTTACCAGCGATGCTGAGAGACGTGACCGTTCAAAAATATTTACAGTTAACAACTAAATGAATCATACTCTTTAATACCAAGTTGGTTTATGTTGTAATTAGATGTAAAATTGATCTGTCCCGATTTGTGCTTCTTGAGAATGTGACATATTACTCTCTATTAAAAGAAAAATCAAGTGATCACGGACGTCTGTAGTGTAGTGAAAAGAGAGTTAACATTCACTCTTTTCTTCTTAGAGAGCACTAAAAAATCATTGATATTCACTCCTAAACAAGTGATCCCCTAACGTCACTCCCAAGAAAGTGAAAATAGAGTGAAAATTCACTCTCTTTTTTAGAGAGAGTAAAGCTTTATTCCAACTAACGTCACTGAGCAATAAATGAGGGCATACTTTGTACATGTAGCTATTCCTATAGTAGGTTAATGTAGAATTTGTCAATATCAAGAAAATTGAAATAAAGTAAAATTCTAATTCCCTATTTAAAGGCCCTATTGCTCCATTCAAGCTGAAAGATTGTTGATGTTGACATAGTTAAAATCTTCAGGTTCTAGTCAGCCAACTGTAGGCTATAAATAACTGAAGAAATAATCATGAAGACATTTTTTTACCCATCAAAAATACTTTACATTTACTCCCCCCCCCCCCCCCCTTCCCTACTACATGTACCTATACAAATCAGTCACTTTAAGATGGTACATAGTGGCATACTCTCTTAAAAAAAAGAGTGAATTTTCAAAATCACGGACGTCACTCCTCTGGAGAGTGAAAATGTAGTGAAAATAGAGTAAACATTCACTCTTTTCTTCTTAGAGAGCACTCTAAAATCAATCGATTTTCACTCCTAAACAAGTGATCACGGACGTCACTCCCAAGAAAGTGAAAATAGAGTGAAAATTCACTCTTTTTTTTTAAAGAGAGTACACAGTGTAGATCTAAAAATGAAACCAACACTTTTTTTAATTAAAGCAATTGTTGCCTTTCACAAATTAATTAAAAATTCTAGAGCATAATGGTCTGATATTGATAAGAACGACTATAAAAGCAAAACCCAAAATATCTCTGTCTGTCTGTCTGTCTGTCTCTCTCTCTATTTCTCCTTCTCCTCCTCCTCCTCTTCCCCCCTCTCCCTCTCTCTCTCTATTTCTCTCTCTCCCTCTCCATCTCTCTCTCTCCCCCTTTAAAACAAATGGAACAAAGCGCATTCTCTCTGATTCAGAGATTCACAAGTAATATCGACCAATGTGCCAGTTTATCTTTCATTCCCGACTCTTGTCACCACCATCACAAAGACCATGCCAATCTAGTCAACATGATGTCAGTTAAAGAAAGGTAAAATCATTGTCAGTATTTAAGCAAAATCAAAAAAATCTTTCTCTCTATTTTCCCTCTCCTCCCTCTCTCTCTCCCTCTCTATCTCTCTCTTTTAATAACTTGCATTAAAACAAAATGAAACAAAGCACATTCTCTGTGATTCACAAGTACTCAATCGACCAATCCACCAGATTATTTTCATTCCCCGACTCGTGTCACCACCATCACAAAGACCTGTGTCAATCTTAGTCAACATGATGTCATCAAGATTTCTTGGAAGGGCAAACCTCAGAGAAAACAAAAGGCTCCATTCGGCTGCTGCCATAAATGGCCAAATAATTACAGGTTAGGTTTAAAAGAGGCTTTATAGAATTTAATTGAATCGTATTGAATTGCATTGAAAAATGAGTAGACCAGCCAATTAAACAGTACGTAGAAATTCTCAATGCAATTAGAAAACAAATATTACCATCATTATTACCTGTATGTAGAAATGTATAGGGGTGGTTTTTAGAATTGTTTACAAAAGGGCAAGAGAATCTTACTGCATGAATATAGTTTGAGTAATTATCTTTTGAGGGAAGTCAATGTTAGGGTCATTATCCTTTGATAATTGATTACCATTACCATTACCTTTCTAGTCTGTATTTTTCCTATTGCACTTTTGTATATATTTATCATGTATTTCAACTTCTGCACAAGCTGCCCCTTATCTCATGTCTTATTAATATTATTATGATTAATATAATGTTAAAATATAATTCTAGACTATTTGACAGGAAGACTTGGCTTGTGATGTACCAGTATGCAGTAACACCTGTACCTAATTAGTAGAGAAAATGGAACAAAGTACACTGAAAATACTGATAATGATTCTACTTTTCTTTTCTTTTTCCTTTTTTTATATCTATTTTTTATATGGGGAAACATTCTCTAGTCCACATCGACAATCAAACAACATGTAATTGCAAGTTCATCTTTAATTTGTTTTGGATCCCCCCCCCCCTTTTTTTTTTAGTGTATATCACACAGAGCAATAAAAATTGAAATGTACATTATTTATCTTCAGTTCAAAGAATAATCATCCTGTACTCAATTTTTTTTTTAAAGTGAATAATTACAAAAGGAGGTTAAGGGGAGTGGGGGGGGGGGGGGGGGGGTTCTAAACCACAAAAATATAGGCTAGATCTAGTTTATCCAAGTTCTGGTCTACCACTAAATACCACCAATCAATTACAGCTCTATTTTTCTGGGAATTGGACCACCGCAAGCTAGGCAAATTCATTCATTCATCTATGTGACTACCAGTACAACTGATTGACTTGCTTTAGAGTATAAATTACCGTATTTCATGTCTCTCATCGATTGCATACCTACCGATCAATTTACAATACCTGGTATATGTTATCCATTACTCACCAATGAAAATGTAAAATGTAATTTATTAATTTTTACAACCAGTATTCTCTCTGTCGAAATTGTACTTTTTATCTTATTTTCGATATGTCTGATATACACTCTCATCCTCAGCATTATCTTTTATATATATATATATATATATATATATATATATATATATATATGTCTCTCGCTTTGTCTCTCTCCCTTTCTCTCCCTCTCTGTCTGTCTCTATCTCACACTTTTCCTGGATCTCCCGTGCTGTCTGCACTGTTTTCCTCCCTACCTTTCTTCTATATTTCCCTCCAGCCCTATGATGATTGTGGAATAGAAAGTTAAGCAAATTTCATGAATTGTATTAATGTGTATAAATATGTGTACACTGATTTATTTAGAAAATTCAATCACTGCGTGATATGTCTTAATACGTTTTATGTTTGTATAAATATTTATGTTTTTACAATGTATAAAGTTCTGCAATTCAACCATCTGGCTGCAAATGAATTTTAATAAAACCATTACCATTACCATTACCATACACATGTACATGTACATGTAGGTCTAAGGTGCCCCCCCCCCCCCCACCCCCTCCACTTCTCCCTCAATGCCACTGTATGCTGTACAATAAGTTTATTGACCTCCCATTCCTATTCAAAGATTGATTGATGAATGAGCATGATACCATTCATTGTTAAACTTGAATGTACTTTAGCCCCAGGAAAAGAAACACACACAATCAAGACATCTGGGCCCTGTTTCATAAAACTTGTTATCAATAACAAATGCTCAATTTCTATGACAAATTTGCTCTCAGCCAATCAGATGCCATGATTTCAGTAGCTTATAACAGTTATTGTAACTTGTTAGTGGTAAGGAGTTTTATGAAACAGGGCCCAGAATTTATTAGCAGATGCACAAAAAAAAAGCACATGAAAGGGTACAATAGAGACAATTACAGTTAAATGTAATACTCTGGATTTAAACGTGAACATGAAAAGTGAGTTAATTCAAGATGTCTCTAATCACAATTCAAATACCATTTGATAGAATCTCTTTTTCATTCTTTGTCATCTTCTTCAAAAAGAGTCTTTACCTCATTGCTAAAGTTCATGCCCTTTTCTCTCTTTGCATGAATGATTCATTCAGTGATGCTAAACAAATGATGAAGACGATGAAAACGAAGTGAAAAACAGATTTATCAAAGAGAGTAAAGGGCATGAACTCTATCAATGAGGTATTACTTTAGGCGTGTCTGCACTATCTCGAGATTGCCAAATATCCAGCTATTTGAATTATCCCGATCGCAAACTATCCAGCTTATTTGCGTCTTCATTAGACCGAAGTAGCAAATTAGCTGGATAGTTGGTCGGGATAATATCCCAAGATATCTCGGTCTAGTTTGCGGTTTTCCGTGTTTACTCGAGGTCAGCGCTGAGCGGTATAGATCGCATGTGCGAACCGGAAATCGTTGTGCATGATGGGATCGGGATAATTGACTCCGTACTTCGGTCTAATGAAGACGGTCGCAAACTATCCCGCTAGTTCGGAAATAGAAGGATATTTTGCAAACTAGACCGAGATATCTTGGGATATTATCCCGACCAACTATCCAGCTAATTTGCCACTTCGGTCTAATGAAGACGCAAATAGCTGGATAGTTTCGATCGGGATAGTTCAAAATAGCTGGATATTTGGCAATCTCGAGATAGTGCAGACACGCCTCTTGTGACTATAAAGAAGCTTTTTGCTTCACCTTTTGACCTTACAGTGGACATGTGTGTTCATGAAATTATGCCCCATTTCAATATCACCTGAAAAAGAAAGGACATGCAATTTATTTGATATCCTCCAGACTCGTCATATTCAATAATCAACTCAATTGCATATTTTGTTTCTTTTCCTTTTCCTTTTTATTTTAAGGAAAATGAAAGAGAGGGGGGGGGGGATCATGCTGTGCCCATTAATAGGATGTACTTGGAGCACATCATGTTATCTTACACTTCATTCATTAGATCCAAAGCAATACATTTACATATTTCTTTCAACAGAAGACTTTCTGAATTTGAAAGTAATTCACACAAAGAATTTCAGGTATTTGTGCACTGCCCAATTCTTCTTTCTTTATCTCATCATCTTGGAGGGGGGTTTCGTGCTGTGCCCAGTAATTATGGGAAGGATGTACCTGAAGCACATCATATTATCCTACAACTTAATTTATCAGATCCAAAACACTACATTTACTCATTTCTTTCAACAGAACTTCAGAAGATCTTCTGAATTTTAAAGTAATTCACACAAAGAATTCCAAGTATTTTTTTCAACATCTTGAAGAAAACGGAAATGAAAGTATTTTGTGTGGTATTGAGGTTTGGAGTTTGTGGGAGGTCGGAGTACTGTGTCAAGGGCAAATTCATGATGGATAGGAAAATTAAATGATATTATTTAATAAATCAATTCTGAACAAATCAATGGTTAAGAATACATGTAGTTTCTCTTTCACATGCTCATCCCAATCCATTTTTTGTGCTTATTCTTCACTTCTTGTTCTGTTATAAAGATCTTACTATTTGTCTCTACTGTGTCTACAGTTGTCAACTAAATTTGTTCCTACCCTGACCAGTTTGGAAATGTTTTTTAAAAAAAGAAGATTTGTCCTGATTTATGTTTCTTGAGAATGTGACAAATTATAGCTTACATCATAAAGTATTCAACAAAGGCCCTAATTCAATAACTCCAGGTTTCATTCAAGATTGACTTACGAACAACACAAACAACATCAAATTTACAAGGGTATGGATAATTAAATTGTTAACTGTACATGTACATCTAAATTGTGATTACATTTCACTGCTACATGTACGTCCCCCCCCCCCCCTCCCTAAACAAAAATCACATCCCTTACTCTCTCCTCCCTCATTTCTCTCTTCCTTCTGTTTCTTTCCCGTTTCTGAAAGAAAAAACAAACTTTCTTAATTTATAATCCAAAACATTGATTGTTAAACACTCACACATTCTAGAGCTGGATTCGCCATGCCATCCACCCTTGGCGTGGAGGGGGTTAACAAATCGGAGCAATGAAATGCTAGCTATTTATTCATGGCTCTATCAAGGAACAGTAGTCATTGGAAAAGGTCATCTTGACCATCCGCCCTATCCCTATCAACTACCAATGTCACTGAATGGGATGTTAATGGACATCATGAAACATTCATGATGGTACAAATATTACAATCACATCGCTATATGGTTTTTGTATTCTACCTTGTAAATTGCCAATACTACAGGACAAATAACCGTTTTCAAATTCAATGGCATTTTCAAATTGAGGTTCCAAAAGTGTAAACCAGCTACCGGGGGTATTAAAAAAATCAATGACATTTTGAGATTGGTATATTTCGGACCATGAGTGATAACCCATTGCAATACAGTGTCTCCTTTTTGTGATTTATACATAATACAGGAGCAGAAAGGGCAAAAACTTTGAACTCATATATAGCAGTTCAAAGTTTTTTTAACGTGTAAATTAATCAGTTTTTCCTCCCAAAAAAGGCACAGTTTATTATTATTTTCCAATTCTAAATATTTTGTTATTTAATTATGTTGCTCTTATTCCCAAATGACACAACATACTGCATTAGAAATAGACTGAACATTTCTGTGATTCGTTTTGCTCTTTCTGCTCATGTACAGTGCGTCCCAGAAAAACACGAAACCGAGAATTATCAATGTTTTATCATAACTTAGTCACATTTATAGTTAATAAATGACACATATTTGGAAAGCTTAGATCCTCCTCTTTCATTTGATGCAACTCATATGATGTGAATTTCACGCATGAGTGATTCAAATCAATTTGAAGAGAGGAAACCAAAAAGTCATTTGGCAGGCGGTATCTGAATTTCAAAGAGAAAATCCCATTTCTAGAAAGTTGAGTTCCTGCCCTTTCATATGACACCTCAATCAGGGAAAATGAGCTAGGAATGACAAAGTTCTGTTTGGTTAAAGTAGTGCTTGCATTTCCATAATTTTATCAAACAAATTCTTTTTCACTGGCTGCCTGCCGTAGCAATAACCAGAATTGACAAAAGACTTAACTCCGTTTCGTTGACAATCAGCCATGCATGAAGTCTTTCGTCTACGGCTGTTTGTCAACGAAACGGAGTTAAGCCTTTTGTTTATTCAGTTTCTTACTAAGTTATGATAAAACATTGATAATTCTTGGTTTCGTTTTTTCTGGGACGCACTGTATAATATATATCACAAAAAAAGAAATAAAGCGAATCGGTCGATTGTAGTCAAGAAAGTTGTTTTAAGGTAATATCAGTCTTGAGAGGGAGTTATACAACATAAAGAGCTCCTTTGAACAAAACTGTTTTTATAAATACTGAGTAGTGCTATGTCCACACGGAACCATGTAGTTTTTACCAATAAAACCATGAAAAATTCAACAACCAACTACTAAGTTGACCTAACAATACAGGTTCACACTGGACCGAAACAAGTGGTCAAGGTTTTAAACTGCACACCGAGCAAGCAATCATTGCAACTACTTGTACAAGCTGGTCAAACTTTGAAGCTACATGTAATTGCAGCTGCAAGGCACATGATATCGAGTAAGGACCTCCCGCTCCATGTACTTTTAGTTTAATATTCCATTAACCATACAATCACACATGGTCAGCAACTTTGAAGTTTTTTCAGAGTTTGAAACCATGAGCTAAAGTTAAAGTTTGCAGACTTCTGTGTGAACCCAACTATATTCAGCTGTGATCAGGGAAGCATCCATACAATAATAATCCAAGGAATATATTGTAGGGCAGAAGACATATATTTGGTATATGTGGATCAAAATCATTATTTCCTTTACATGTAGATCTGTACTTTAAAGTATTTGCCTAGAACACTGCTAAACTATTTATATGCAGCCTTGTTTGAGTAACTTTATAACCCCGTGCTGCTACAGTGCTGTAGATACAAAATCACATATTGTGTGGAATAAAATGTCTTGAATAGAAAAACAAAGAAGGTTGAATCTTATCGAAATTAGTAACGTTAGAAATGTTTCCCTTGATACAAAAACATGTTTGTGCATACTGTACATGTTTGTGCATACTGTACATGTACATGACAAACTCTTCTGCACCTTTTGGAAAGGCCACAATTTTCTTGGAAAAGGAATCTCATAAATTTCAAGTGGTTCAGTGATTGATACTAAAGCACACAATTTCACACTTCAATGCAATAGACAAGTGAATGCTTTATTACATACACTTTCAAAACCAAATGCAGCATAATTTACATTATAATTTCAAACTGCAATATTCCGAATGAGGTTATTTTGTAGCATTTAACAAAAAATGTAAATAAGAACTTGGAAGAAAAAAGTAGAATTTTTACCTTCAGAAGAGTCCATCACTGAAACGTTACTTTCTGGACAGCGAATAAAACTACTCTGAACTGCACAGTGGCTAGTGACACACTATTAAAAGCAATGAAAGCGCACATGAGGACTAGACTGCTAGAAAATCAATACGGTGAATGTAGACCCACATGCTTTAAATGATGTGTGTCACAAAAATACATTAATGTGTAATAACTTGAGATGGAATGACCAACGACTCTCGTTAATTGGACACAACAAAAACATTCTGAACTTTTGCTGGGGTAATAACTTTGAATAACCGTTAATTGCCAAACCAGACAAGATATTGAAGGGAAAATCATTAAGGCTCAAAAATTTGGGGACAAAGGAAAGTTTCTTGCACATTTCTTTAAAATGTGTGGACTTTAAAAACACATCGTGATTCTTTGTTAAAGTTTTTGAAATTAGTTCATGGCATATGTGTAAAGCTGGAAGATCATTGGCTAGGCCAGTTCTTCTTTGTGAGCTTGAGTAGAAACGAAAATGGTGTTAGCTTTGTTCAGAATGGAATGTCTGTGGTTTATGTTTAAAAAAAAAGAAAATAATAAGATGTAGAGATTGGAGGGAGAGGGGTAAGCCTACTCTGTATTCACTCCGTTCAGATAAACAGACTTCATCGTAACTTAATATTTCCCTTATTTAACGTCATGAAGAAGCGTCGTAAAAAGAAAAGTTGTATAAATAAACGCATACTTCAGCATCGTTTCAAGCGAGAACTTGATAAAGAAATAGGGTCCTGCACTAGCCTGAACTGTGTATTGAACGAAAATCGTGCAACTGGAGAGGGTTTTATCGTTAGCATGTACATGTACTAATGATCGGTATTAGCCGACATGTCAATTGACCTCTTAAATTTTTGATTACAATATTCCCTTTTACAATGCTGTTTTCAAGTCTGAACACTCCTTTGGCTTTACAATGATTCTCTATATGTTTCTTGAAGTGTGAACAAGCTTTCTTTTGCTTGGAGCTAACCTACAGGCAGCGCATCACATGAATGGAAATGGCATTTCACAATTCTCTGAAGGCTTCTTGTACCACTATGTGGTTTCTGTGCAAGAAGAAGAAGACTGAAGTGTACACTCTGGAAAACCACAACTGGAATTACTTTCATTTTTGCTTCAAAATTAGGCTTTGTTGGCACAGCTCACCATGAATGACTCAGAGTTAAGCAGCTGCTCAAATGAGGGTATTTAAAAAAACAAGTATTTCGCTGCCAATAAGGCTCACGCATGTTAATTGAATGATGTACAATTAACAAACCACAAATGGAGATAGATGTATCAGGGCTTTGTACCTCGTTACGGGACAGAGCAAAGTTTTGCCTGATGGGGAAACTAGACTGGCTACCCCTCCCCCCTCCAAACTGGCCAACAAAGAGGGAAAGAGAAGAGGAACTTCAAAGTGGAAGTTTTTTTTCGCAGATTGTGATCTGCGGATTGTTCAAATTTGGCTTTATTGGTTGGTGATTTGAAAAACCACAAGAAAGCAAGCATTCCAGACTTCTGACATTCTCTTCCTCTCTTTCTCTCTCTGTGTTTCTTTCTCTTTGTCTCTCTCACTCTCCGACTGTCTACCCCTTCTCTCTCTCTCCCTCTCTCTAGTTATCACTCACATCACATCGTTAAAGTCATGAGTGGTTACCGCATGTGGTAACAACAGGGTGATGCTAATATACTTGGAAAGACAGCTCAGTAATACCAATGCAAAATGCAGAAAATTCAACAACAAAAAGAATGTAATGAAAGTTTCAAGATCCATGTCTTTAATTGAAACATAAAGGACACAGAGTATATAAAAGGGGAAAGGGAGAGAGAGAGAAAGAGGGAGAGGGTAGACAAAGGTTAGGTAAAATAGAAAGGAAAGTAAAATATTCAGATAAAGGAAGCTTATGAGGATAAAGGCAAGCAGATATATTTTTAAAGAAGAATATACATTAGACGTATATCTACAGGGTGTACAGAAAGAAACATGAACTGGAAAGAGAATAAAGATACTCTTTACATACACATACTGTAATGTCTGTCCTAATTAAAATGATAACAATACGATACTATGGAGAAAAGACAATCCATAAAAAGAAATTTCATGTGAAATGAAGAAGGAGAAGGAGAAGAAGAAGAAGGAGAAGGAGAAAAAGCAAAAGAAGCAGAAGAAAAGAAAAAGAAGAAGAAGAAGAAAGAGGAGAAGAAGAAAGAGAGGGAGAGGGAGGAGGAGAAGAAGAAGAAGAGGAAGAAAGACTGATAGGAGGGGAAGGAGAGAGCAAGAAAAGAAGAAAAATATAAAAATATGATAATGTGGAGAATTTAAAAGACATTCCACGAATATGAATTGTATGTAAAATGAAGAAAAAGAAGAAGAAAGAGAAGGAGAAGGAAAAGGAGTTGAAGAAGCAGAAGAAGAAGCAGAAGCAGAAGAAGAAGAAGAAGAAGAAGAAGAAGGAGAATGAGGAGGAGAAGAAGAAAGAAAATGAGGAGGAGAAGAAGGAGAGGGAGAGGGAGGAGAAGAAGAAGAAGAGGAAGAAAGACTGATAGGAGGGGAGGAGAGAGAAAGCAAGAAAAGGAAAAATATAAAAATATGATAACTGGTGTGGAGAATTTAAAAGACATTCCATGACAAATTGACAAGGAATTTCATGTAAATAGAAGGAGAAGAGGAATAAGGAGAAGAAGAAGAAGAAGAAGAAGAAGAAGAAGAAGGAGAAGGAGAAGAAGAAGAAGAAGAAGAAGAAGAAGAAGAAGAAGAAGAAGAAGAAGAAGAAGAAGAAGAAGAAGAAGAAGAAGGAGAAGAAGAAGAAGAAGAAGAAGAAGAAGAAGAAGAAGAAAGAGAAGGAGAAGAAGCAAAAAAAGAAGCAGAAGGAAAAAAAAGAAGAAAAAAAGAAGCAGGAGAAGAAGCAGGAGAAGAAGAAGGAGAAGTAGAAGGAGAAGAAGAACGACTGACAAGAGATGGAGGAGAGAGAGGAAGAAATAAGAAGAAGAAAAAAATGTATATTGTACATACACTTTATACCTTTATACATAAATGAGAAAGAAATAAGAAAAGAGTAAACAAGCCAATGTTCATTATTAGACAAACAAAACTCAAAATGTGAATTGTGGAATATATAATCTTTATGAATGATCCTTTTACATCTCTCAGTCTAAGAGCATAGAAATATGAATGGAAGTATTAGTAACAAGAGTCGATATTGGCACATTTCCTGGTTAATAGTTATTAATAGCGCTCTATAAGCTCCTTCAAGAGAGGTAAATATATAGAGAAAGAGGGTATGGAAACAGATACTATAAATTGTACACTTCCTTAGTCGATTTATCAATTGTAACTGCACTTCATCTTAAATATAACTCTAAAAATAAACACACAATGTCAATCTATAATAGATTATTTAAAGGGCTTTATAGTCACTATCATATGACTGATCCAGAAACAATTACTTCTCTCCATCGAATTATGTTTAATGATTTATATTTAATGTTTGTCCTGTTATTTTCTAATTGTTTTATTATTCAAATTAAACCACAATAGTCTAAAAAAAAGCTTATTATCATTAATTGACTGAGTTGTTTGTAAAACTCTATAATCCACAATATTTTATTCTCTGCATTCTTGTAATAATTTGTCTGTAAATTGTTAACAATGAAGCCATTATCTGCAAATCATGATTTGTATTATTAAACCATCAATATTTATTTAGCACTCATTTATCATCAAGAGCCTACATGTACAGTAATGTATCTGTACCATACTGTATGTTGCGGATCAGAAGAGGAAGTATACACTGACTGAATGATAAATGCACTGCTGACTCCAAACAGACCATCTGTATGTCTTAGGTTGCGTTTATCTAGCAAATTTTTGGCTAGAATCAGGTTTCTCAAACGTCTTTCAGGCAAATTTAGAAGTAGATAAACGCAAAGCCTTTTTCAAACGTCTTTCGATATGGGCATATCAAAAGACGCAAAAAGGTGCGTTTTGTATGTGACATACAGCCAGAATCACGTTTCTGAGAGATCGATAAACGCAAAGCTGTTTTGTACCTCACATACAAATAGGACCACACAGGTGTTGTGTACAAGCATGTGTGTGAATTTGACCTCCGAGAAACTGTCTGCTTCCCGGGTCAAAACAGCTGGGCAGACACAAGGCCTTTATTTTGAATCGTGAAGAGTAGATAAACGCGACATCCCGCAAATCACGATCGTATAGTGGGGTATGATAGTGGGGTACGATATGTACATATCTAGTGGCAAGCCTAGATAAACGCGCTCTTTCTCAAAGAAAAGTTACAGTAAATGTACATGTAGACACATACAATATGGGCAGTTCCAGCGTTATGCACATTTTATTTCAGAGAATATTTGCAACTTCAGGTGGTCACTCCAGCAACAAATAATTAGTTATTCTGTACTTGTATTGGAATCACAACAAATAGCCATGGCATGAGGTATAACAGTGAAAGCTTCAAATGGTTCTTTCAAATAGTTTGATACAAAACTTCTTCTTTTTTCCATAAAAAGACCCATTTTTGTTCAGTAGGGCCTCCACACTATAAATCAGATTATACTATCTAGTGATCCATGATTCATCCGAACAATAAAAAGGTATGGGGCCTTCTTGTTCATGTATTCACTACTGAAGTGCAGTGCTGTGCTTTGTTGGGGAGATACACTATAGCCTATAGGACAATAAGGGGTTTTCAAACTTTTTCCTTGACAGTCCAAATGTGATTTCCATGAAAGGTAAAAGGTCCAAACATGGGGGCAAAATTACGTAAATGTCTATGATATCATACATACAAACTTTTTCCTTGACAGTCGAAATGTTATTTCCATGAAAGCTATTAAAAGGTTCAAACAAGGGGGCAAAGTTATGTAAATGTCTATGATATCATACATAATGTACTTGGTTGACACACTGTACCTTAATTTAAAGATTTAAACAGAAACAGTTGAACATTGAAGATATGGTACACATGTTTAAGTTATATCAGTTGGGGGGGGGGGGAGCGGGAAGGGGGAGAAAGAGAGGGAGGGGGAGGGGGAGACAATGTTCTCCAGCAAGAAGTTGCTCAAAACCTTGGCACAAAATGGAGTGATTGCAAGGGGAATTGAATCCACTGATGTAAATGTTCAGACAATCTACCTTTACTCCTAAAATTACTTAACGACACTTGTACATGTGTACTGAAGAAAATTAAATTGTTTTAGGTCTTCATTGAAAGATCGTGGTCAGGACTTTGAGAAGCCCTACTCTAGGGCCTACTGTACATGTACAGATTTTGGGTCACAAAGTTTTAAAGTTGAGTCAAGAGCACAACGAATAAACGATTGAGCGGCAGTGAACGCACGTACAGCACGGTATCTGTTGGGGCCAGTATGGCATAGCATCAACACCCTCCTTCTGGCTCCAAACTGAAGATGAATCGCTGGGTCACCTACTTTCAAAGTTGGGCAGGCATTACATTGGCAGGATGGTGGTGCAACAGTGAATAAGTGTCCACAGACTCCACAGGGCAAAATCATCTCTTCATTTAATTCAATTTAATTTATTTTTCCACATTCCAGTAAAAAAATAGAAATAGAAGGGCATAATAATCATTGAATAAATGTACTTAAAGTTCATGTCCTTCTGGTTCAAAACTGGAGTAATGTCAGCAGGGAAAAAATACACCGGGGCTCAGGGCGAATTAGCCCCCGAAAGTCATAAAAGGGCCCCCCAAAAGGTGCATAGAGTTCAATGCAAAACTAATTAAAGAGTGTTATTTTAAATGCAAGCAAGCTTGAAAAGTAGCACCCAAAATTGTTAGAGTAATTTTTTCCCAGAGTTCATGTCCTTCTGGTTCTAAAGTGGCGTAATGTCAGGTAAACATTTTTTTACAGCTGAGGCAAAGTGCAGACGCAATACACAGGCATGACAGAAGAGCAGCAGTGAGACATGACAGGGTATGACATGACTTTGTTTACTAGCCAGCCATGAATGTTGCGCAATATCACATGACAATGTTGACATCTTCATACTGTGCATGTGGGTTGGTCCTCATTGGCTTTCTTTATCTCAATGTAAATCATGTACATGATCCATTAGTGCCATTCCATGGGAAGGTGGACATGACACTAAAATTTCAAGTTCATCAAATTGCTAAGAAATTATTCACTATGATTTACACACATGTTGAAGTTACAGAAACAAAAAGAATTACATCAATTGATCAAATATTTTCTGAGATACAGCAACAAACATGGGAAAGATTTTTAGTCATCCATACTGCTAAAATGTACATACTTACCGGTAACTAAATTTTTTTATTTTTTTTATGGAAAAATATTGTTAAGACTTCTATTAATTTGATTTATACTTAGGCATATTAGGTCTACTTCAGTCCCTAGGAGGAAATTTCTACACCACCACCCAAAAATGTTTCAGCATCACACACAAAATATGCACTTGAGCCAAGTAACGCGAGTTACCAAAAATATGATTATTTTTCATTCTGAAAAAATCAGTAGAGCTAATTTGTTGGCAATCATAATTTTCTAAATTCATTACCCCCTAATCCTGTAAGCAAGATGTTTGCTCAAATAAACATTGTTATTATCTTTTAAAATGCCAACGAAAAGTGTAACGCGAGTTACCGTGTAACGCGAGTTACCACAATGTAACGCGAGTTACCAGCTAAAAACCTAAGTTCCCACCAGCATGAGAAGCTCTTGACCTGTACTTGGGCTAAGGTGTGGTGAACATAATGAGATGTAGTGTTATGCAGACCATGATGCACTGTTTAAGCATAAGAGGGCAGCCTAAATGAGATCAATTAATAGCATACTCAAGGTCATACTCAAGGTCAAAGAGCACATGGCACATTCCTGAGTTAAGAGAGGCTTTCACTTACAAGTATTTAGCAGTGATTGAAAACCCAAAATTCATCTTCTGAATTAACAGCATCAAGATTAAAGGAGGGTAAGTCTATTTTAATAATCTTTACCTATAATTAAAAAGTAAGAAAACTTTAAAAGATTTAAACAGAATCTTGAGTTCTAGAAATGATGGAAAAAAAAATTCTCACAGAATGAACATAACTTGAACTGAATGCTCTTCATTCTTCCAAATAAATAACATCTTTTAATTGATTTTTTGAGAATATGTACGAGTAGTAATAGTAACAGTAATAGTAACAGTAACAGTAGTAGTAGTAGTAGTAGAAGTAGTAGTAGTAGTAGTAGTAGTAGAACTACTAGAAGTAGTAGAACTACTAGAAGTAGTAGTAGACTTTATTGGATAACTTGTTTAGCACATGACTAATCTTCCACAAGGTCCATAGATCTTATATCAGAAAATTAATTTTTCTCAGTGTTGTCCCACATAATATTTCCTGTGTTAGCTACACAGAAAAGATGATACAGTCATGGGGATTAATGAATATGATTTCAAGTATGTCTGCATTAGACTTGGCTTGCCTGAAAATTCTTATACATGTAATGTATGATAACAATTCAGGAATACTATGATGACCCTATTCATGGTGAATTCACTGCACAAGACAACAGTGATTTTTAAAAATCATACCACAGGCCTTAAATTTCGTCATTTTTAGGGCAAGGCCAGTTTGGCCTTAAAGTACCTCATATTTTTAAGGGCACCAAGGCCAAAATATTTTTACAAAAAGGGCATCAAGGCCAAAAAAAAATTATTCTATTTTTGTTAGATGTCATGTGTATTTTATAATGAAACTTGTGCGGGATCAATTTCCCATGACTTTTAGCACCAGCTTCTTCACAGAATGTATAGAGGTCTACGGTACATACAAACAATGGCGGCCAGGAGCAAGGGGCAATTTTTTTTCTAAAGTTGCCCCTTGCCCACAGGAATTTACCAGAGCAAGGGGCAATTCCCTAAGAACCAGGGGCAATTTTCCAAAAACAGATAGACTAGGCCCCTAATCTAATTATAAGTTCAAAGATACAATGTTAATTTCATAATGTGAATAGAACGATCAATTTAATAACTTTTTAATCTTAACAATATCAACAGGAAAGATTGATTAAGAACATCAAACATACATGTATTCTAAAGTAACTCAAAATATTGATGAGCAAATGAATAAATAAATTGTAAATTTCACAAACATCGAAAGTCAGAAGGACTTGGCAAGTTTACCAGGTATCCCAAATCGAAATCGCACCTCACACACAAACCTTCCGCCACACTCTCGGTAGCTGGTAGTAGGAGCAAATTTGAAGTAATTATCTTTTTAATTGTTGTATAACCAACCCAGGGAAAAAATTAAGTTTTTCATTTGGAGGGCTCCATTTCAATTTTTTGGGAGATTTTCGGGGGCTTCTTTTTCAACTTTTGGGGGCTCTTTTTTCTGGGGCTACTTTTTCATTAATTCATAAAAGGATAGGCCTAGGGGGTCTACAGTTTGTTGAAATTTGTTTAGTAGGCTAAGCCTAAGGTTTCGGGCTTCCTGCTTCATAATTGCCTATTAAAAAAGAAACCCCCTTTTCTAGTTCAATAACTATTAAAGTCATCAGGGTTTTTTAAAGTTATAGTTTCAATGACACTTGGATTTGTGGGAGTGAAGCTTGCAATTTAAACGTTAGAGGTTTATGAATAAAATTATTGTTCTTGATGTCTTTATTTTACTACATACAATAGTGTGCATCTGTAAAAACACTTAAATCAAGATGCAGTGGCAACAAAATAGTTGAATCCCATCAATGTGTGTCAGGCCATTTGAATGGACATAATGTAACGCGAGTTACCAATATATATGATTCCTACACTTTATCTGTTCATTGTTTCTTAATTTTTATATTGTAAAGTTATGAGTCATAACCTACTATCAAGTCAAGGTAGGAAAGGTTTTACAAAGATTGGTTAGTATGAGGAGACTTTGCCAAAAGATGCTCTTACAGGATTGACCATGTCCTTTTTTTGTAACGCGAGTTACCGAAATTAAACGATTCAAGAATCTCAATATATTTGTCCTTTGTTTTTCTTATTTGGTTCATTTAGTTCTTCTATGTCTACCCTACCCATGTTGAAAAAAGCAACTTGTAAATCCTAGCAATTACAAAGATATAGGCATATTATCCTGTTAATGTACCCATTATGTGTAACGCGAGTTACCATGGAATGGCCCATTACATGTATGCCCTCATAACAAGGGCACACATGTGTTGTACACGTTTGTAAACTGTAGGACCTTTTCTGCGTTTGTTTTTTGTTTGGTTCATCGTCTAAAATGTTGTTACAATGTATGTACACACTCCTCAATTTTATGGCAAAACAAAATTAAAAATGTGTTGTAGAATTAACAAAATAAAAGTCAAACAACAACTGCATGTACTGTAAATGTATAGAAGCAATTCTAAGAAACCCTGGTAGATTTACAAATTCCTCAATTTTATGGCAAAACAATATCTAAAATGAATTGCTGATAAACGAAATGAAAATCAAACATTAACTGCGTGTACTGTACGTGTATTAACTGCATTTTTCTGTGGATAGAAGAAAAAATTCTGAGAAACCCTTGTACATGTAGATATGACATAAGATGGCATAGGGCGTACACACATCTATAGTGTAAGCCTACATTACACATGTCTGTTCGACAGCCCCTTCGCAACTGGGATATAAATAGCACACCTCTCTCTGGCTCGGCTCGAGACTGAAACCATGCAAGCTGGGGATTCCCTGGTCATGAAGCAATACAACTTCCCATACTACAAAACAAAAGGAATAATTACCTGCAGTACGTTCATAAACTCATCAAAAATTCCCTTTTTTATGCATAGGCTGCTATAAAGAACTCTTGCAATATTTTATATTAAATCAGGGCTTTAGCTTTTATATCTACTTCTATGTGCACGTACATGTACAACTTCCCATACTAAGAAACAAAAGGAATACGGTAATTACCTCCAGTATGTTCATGCACTCATCAAAAATTCCCTTTTTTATGCATAGGCTGCTAATCAATCTTGCAGAATTTCATATTAAATCAGGGCTTAAGCTTTTATCTAGCTTTTTGATCTATTTTGTATTTGCATGTACGACTTCCTATTCTATGTATTCCTCAGATCAGTTTGCATGTTCAGAGCCAAAAGTTCAAAAATTCCCTTTTTTATGCATAGGCTGCTAATCAATCTTGCAATATTTCATATTAAATCAGGGCTTCAGCTTTTATATCTACTTTGATGTGCATGTACGACTTCCCATACTTTGTATTCCTCAGATCAGGGACCCGTTTCACAAAGCCTTTTTTCAATGAAAAATGCCAAAAATCAGTGACAAATCTGCTGATAACCAATCAGAAGCAAGGATTTCAGAAGCTTATAACAAAAACTGTCATTTGTCACCGATGATAAGTTTTGTGAAACGCTCCCCTGCTTGTCTGTTCACAGCCAGAAGGGTGTTAACTCTGTGCTGAAGGATACAAGAAAATGCCCTTTTAGCTCCAAAACAGACAATATTTCCTTTTCATCATAATATACCGGTTGTCAAATAGCAAATCTGTGCATGTACAGTACATGCCTGCTGAATAGAACTAATTGACTTTTACTTTTTTATATGAAATGTAAAGAACTGAACAGGGGGGCGTTTCACAAAGCTTGTCATCAGTGACAAATGGCAGTTTTTGTTATTAAGCTACCGACATCCTTGCTTCTGATTGGTTATTAGCAGATTTGTCACTGATTTTTGTAATTTGTCTTTCAAAAAAAGGCTTTGTGAAACAGGTCCCAGTAGTGGTTACATTATATTTATTGTCTACACAACCATTCTTTTGTTTCACATGTAATTGGATCATCTTCCTATAGATTGTACTACTGTCACCATGTTTAGATATTGCGATCGAGAGGCTAAAAACATTTAAAAACATTTAATTTCAGAAATTGATACATGTGACCTTTGACCTACTTCCCTTACATCTAATGAGACTATTGTTCATAAGATATAACGATAACAAGGCCACTAGCTGAATTTCATAAGTTGACCTCTGTGACCTTTGAACTACTAACCCAAAATCATCTTTCTATGGTGATACATACTACCATGAAGTTTTTGAATTCATATCTCAAATGGTTCTTGACATATCTTGAAAACGAGAAAGCGGGACGGACGGAGGACAACCCCAAAACATACATGTAATGCCTCCGGCACTTCTTTGGCGGGAGGATGCATAACAATGATACAATGATCCTAATCATTATTGTACATGTTTTAGCAGAAGGAACCAAATGTAAATGGAGTTACATTATTTTTATCAGTAACTGCACCTTGCTGCTGTGTTCATTTGTTTATGCTTCAAATCCTCTTTAACATGTAAAGGTGCTTCTTTTCCTGCTATTCTGTGCTGGTATTCGGAGCATGTTTTTATCCCTACAATATTCTATGTCATCTTTATAAAATAATCTGTGTTGCTGAGTTTTCATCTCAGATTCGATCTTTCATTTTGTCTCAATCTCTTACTTCTTGTGTACATACATTGTACCCATTAAACATGATATGCACAGCTTTAACGATAATACCCATCTTTTTTTTCAAGTTAAAACAAGTTAAAATGAGTTAGGCGATGTTTCATCTATCAGATGGACATTAGATCTACAATGAACATGTATGATGTTAGTGCGACATTTATTTCAAAGTATACTGCTACATGTAGCTGAGTGATCAAAATGAACAAAAAATACTAAGTTAGTAAGTACAGTCTAAATTATCAAGCAACATTCCATTAGAGTTATTGAGTTATAATTCAAAGATTTGTGTGACTTTTGTCCTACTTGAAATTATGCTTGTACTTTGTAGGCTGTAATGCTGTCCAAAAGCATATGAGACTAAATAGTACATAGGGCCTACACTGTTCATGTAAACAAGTCATTTTTTCAAGAAAATCCTAGCAAAATCTTGATTACGTTTTCAAGTATCGGAAGTGAAAATTGAAGAAAAAATTGCACTTACTCTCGTCGCCCTCTTGACCAAAAGACCGTGTTGATGCTATTGGATGAACATAAAGAAAGTGAAATCTAACAACATTTCTTAGTGGTTGCATTGTTGTTGCATCACAAATGGGCGTGTCTTTAGTGAGATAAAATCTTGCTGAATAATTTAAGAAAGATTATTATATTATAAGGGTATTTTATTTCAAAGAATAATTCCCCTGGCATGAGTAACTTGCAGGCCCACACACAAGTTAATCTTGCACACAGTCCAACAGGGCATCAACAATGTAAACAGTGCAGTCAACATGGATAATACCTCAAAGAAATGTCACTCGAGTCTCAAGTAAAACTGAACAGTTAGAGTTGGACTTTAATTTTATCTCAATATCTGAACTGTACAGAACATCACTTTCATAATTAATAACAATTCAACTTTGTCTACACACACCTTTTTATCTTTATGTCTATCACATCATATTCATCAATCTTAACACAATTTCTTTTCATGACATGACAATTCACATGCAGAATTAGATCCGTATTTAACACTGTCGCTGCACTGTATTTCAGCAGAGATTTAATAATTGACCTCGATAGTGTAATACGATTTGTGTGGAAACCAGTGGAAACAACCGGCGAACAACATTGCGTAAACATTAGTAATTTAAGCTGAATTCGCCCTAAAATATATTAACTGGTGGTTTCTTTCTGTTCTTAAACATCTCTTCTTGGTGGCTATACATGGATTTTATATTGTCAGGTCTCCTAATTCATAAAATTAAGCCGGTTTTACATCGTATACCGGCTCGCAATTTCCCATATTCAGCCATTTTGTTTTGAGCTCGTCATGACAGTACGGAAACGTATGCTGTGCTATGCGGTCGCTGTCGGAACTGAGTTTACGGCGAAAAATGTCGGTAGAAAAAAGCAACGACAAGCATGGAAACGATCACAGATGGAGGAGAATATACTGAAATAAGAATATAGGGGTAAATTTTAATTATAAGATGAGTTTTACCTTGGCCCTGGGGCTGTTCCTCCGTACTATCCCGATCCGACATCTCGCCTTCCAGGATTTTCTGTACTCGCCCTCAATATGCCGACGATTCCTGCTATCGACCCTCAATGAATTATACACAAACTCTATGGGCCAACATTACCGATACCAGGGCAGCCCTTTACTTGCAAAAGCCTTACGCTCATACAATGAAGTCTCCACCCCTGTCGATAATTCACCAGTCCAAGTGATATTATTAGAGCGACGAATGTTACGCCCATTTTCATTGGTTCAAGTGCGGTGAAATGTGAATAAATTTCAATGGCAAAACTTTTTCCGTCTAAGAAGGAATTTCATTGGTTGTTAAGTATCATTGTTGACATAATTATACTAGAGCAAGTTCACGTGAGGTCGGCCCCTCGGTTGTATTATGTCGCAATACTTTTGCAACAACACAACAAGAAAACGTCGCAAGTGTTTAGTGAACTGTCGAGTGGTGGTAACTTTGTTGACTTTAATTGCTTCTACAAAACTAAAACTTTTGATTCATACGCTCGACATTCAACTTTTGGACTTTTCGTTTAATTCTCATCGCATACGGGCATAGGGTCTAAATAACATTGGTGAGGACCTTCGTAATTTTCTTTAAACTTAAAATTTAATTTGTAAAGTTTAAAATCAAACCTAAACTTGTCTAACAATGTCAATACTATTGGCTAGATCTAGACTAAAAATAAAAGATAGGATAATTTATTTAGATTAAACTGGCAACTGAATAGTATTAGTAGACTATTACTATAAACACTATCTTATGAATATGAATTGAGTATGAATATAAACAATTGGAATGCACTGCCTAAGGAAGTAGTCAATGCTGCCACCATTAACCAATTCAAGTCATCCCTAGTCCTAGAAAGGTATTGGAGAAACAATCCAATTAAGTTTGAACCATACTTGAGACGGGATGCAACAGTAAAGAGGGACAAATAAGCTAAGCTTCCAGTCTCTACACCCAAGTATACCCAAGTAGCAAGTAAGTAAGTATACCTTGAATACCTTGAATACCAAAGCTCCTGGAAGAAAGCCGTCTCCAGTATGAAATCTTCATTTTTTTTATTTTTTATTGAAACTTACATTAGATCTAGATCTACTCTAGATCTATTGACTTTCATCAAATTGTAAAGTCAAATTCTGAGTCTAATTAATACCGCGAGTGCAATTGTAACGGGTTATACTAGGATGACTAGATAAGCGATAGCTTAGCCTTAGTTTGGCCAGGGTCTAGCTAGTACTAGTAGTAGGCCTATTATACTTGTTAGTATTTAATTCTAAGCTACAAAATGTAGACCCCAGGCCTATTTATTTTTTTAAAAACAGCGCTAGGCCTAGCAAGACTAAGAGTCTACAAATTCATCACTCTTCAGAAACAATCCTGACCTTGGTGGACTCTCATGAAACTTTGTTAAACTCCTTTCTCCTTTCTTTTGGGCAAGGTTTTCCTCCTTTCCTTTTCCCCATTCTTTCTGTCAAATATAGACACTGTCGTCTATAAATGCTTGGGCTAGGAGTAGGACCATGCTGAGGATCTAGTCTTTGGCTCATCTCTAACTGCTGAAATTTAATTCAATTAAAATTTGATTCTCGTTATCTTTTCTTTTTTTCTCTGACCCTGTAGGCCTACATGGCATCCGAAAAATTCCTTGGTCGACTCTCGTGTAGCTTTATTAAACTGCAGACTCTCCTCTCTTTTTTTTCCCTCCTTTTTTCCCCTTCCAAGAGTAAGAGTAGGCCTAAGATCTCAACTCAGTCAAGAGTCAATTAAGTCAAACATAATTGTATACCCTGTGGCTCATTGTTGAAATTAGAAATGCTTGGGCTAGGATCTAGTCTTTACTCTTTGGCCTTAGAAGTTTAACAATTAAATTTAACTAAACATTTAAGAAGATTTTTTCTTAATCTTTTCTTTGCTTTGACCCTGTTCATGCTGTAGACCAGCATGCAGTATTCCAGCTTCATCGGTGACCACATCCCCTGTCGTTACAAGTCGTTGATAGAGGAGAGCTCCCTCAAGCAGCTCTTGTTTGCCAGTGATGAGAGGGTGAAGGTCAAACCAGAGTTTATTGCAGAGATCAGGAGCCGAGTTGTACCTAAAACAGGTTTGTGTGTAATTTGTAGGCCAAACCTTTAAAAAACTTTCCTTCCCTTGTTTTGGCCTAATCTTTTAAAAATATAGTCGCTTCTAACTATGCTGTGGGAGGTCAAAAATATTATTTTGTTGACTCAAGCATGCAGATTATAACCTGGGCCCTGTCTTACAAAGAGTTGATATTAATTGCAACTTATTTGCGATTGATATCAATCGCAACTACATGTATGTACATAAGAGATTGCAAACTTGCGATTGGTTAGAGGACTTAAGATTGATTTGGATCAATCGCAACTCTTTGTAAGACAGGGCCCAGATTTACATTTTTATCACTGAAGCAGGAACAGGTTTCTTCATTGTAAATTTATTCCCTGCAATATAGTCATAAAACTGTACTAATGAAGACAAAAAAGCTTCTTTAAAGTTTAAACTCCATTTTCAACTCTTGAAAGTTTGTTTTAGAGGATTGCTCTGGATTTTAGGGAGTTAACACAGCTTGATTAACCTTGCTTTGTTTTACATGTACGTTACTTCATAATACTTTGTATTTTTTTTTTTTTTCTTGGGGGGGGGGGGTATTTAAAAAAAATATGATTTAGATGATGTCTTTGTAAGGTTAACTGAACAATGACTTCTTCCTTCATATCTTTTTCACAGTTAAGAGCAAGACATGTGTAGAAGGAGACTTGAAAGGTAATACTGTCATTAATCCATATCTGCCACTCTCCACCCAGTGATAGATTGGTATAAGAAGCCACCTCTGCTATCGTTAGTTTTTATGTCATTGGTGTATCTTGATAATCTAAACATATATATCTTCAGTAGTTTTGGATAACTTTAGCAGGTCAATTAGATTGAGGAGGCCAATGGCTCAGTGGAAAAGCAGTGATCTTGTAGCGGCTACATGTAGGTCCTGGGTTGAAAACCTAGTTGATGCGCTCGTGCCCTTTGGTAAGGCATTAATCCCCCTGGTTGCTCACTTAAAGCATACACATGCTTACTTTTTGGCAGTGGAGGAGAGGGGGGGGGGGGGGGGGAGGCAAAATTAACCAGATATGTGAGTTCAATTGTAACTTCTTAAGTAATGATAAAAACAAAACACAAATAACTAAATTGATATACATGCAGTAGTTCAATACGGTAACAAAAACTTTTGAGTTTCTCTCCAACTTTCAATTCAATTTATTTCAATTTAAACAATGTTATTTCCACAACTCAATCAAAACATGAACAAAATTCTTACATAAAATTGATATCAAATGATGTTTGTAATATGACATGGAAATGAAACTTATTTGTAAAATGTTATACAATAATAAATGTCTATGAGTAATTAACTTTGACAAATGAAATCCTGATTGTTACTTTAACAGGGAGCTCCACCAAGAGGAGACAAGGAGAAGAGGGATCCACCAGGAGCATGTCTTTACAGGAGATCTTTAGAATCCTCAAACGAGGGGATAAATTCACTAGAGTAAGTATTATCTAAGTACAGTGAAAGCTGCTTTAGTGACCACCTTTGTATTATAAAGACCACTGCTCATGTGTCTGGCCCTGAGGGGTCTTTAAATAGAGATGTCAGTGTATGAAGTCCGCTCGAGGGCCATTAGGCAGGTAGTCTTTGTGTACAGGTTCATTTTATACAAGTTGCAATGAAAAACCGTATTCAAGGGGGAAAAAAGTGTTGTCTTTATAGACAGGTAGTCGCTAAAACAGGTTTTAATTTTATACAGAGTCCTGGGATATTACACTCTTGCCCATACAGCTGCGTTTTTTTTAAATTTTAAATCCTGCTTCTTTTCATGAAATGATTATCATAATATGGGTTATTCTTGCTAAAGAAAATGTATGTCTTTTCAGAACTTTTTTGATCAAAATAAAGAGTCGTAGAGATTAATCAATCTAGCTCAGAGAAGCCCCCATAGTACATGTACCTGTAAGTGTTTCTTCGGCACAGGTTTAATCGTTTCAGACGAGTACCAGCACCATCTTGAGTAGGGCAAAATAATGTATTGCTTATATCTCTTCTAAATGATGAACCTTGTGCAAGTTTTTAGTCTGTCCTGGCAATTTCTTAATGCATGCATGGAATAGTATGTCAATATCTTAGGAAGATAACATATGTACATTACATGTATCTTGGTCTTGTTCAATCCTTTCATGTTGGACATATGACATATATATTCAAATCAAATACCCTTTGCATGGCCAAAATTATCATAGGAAATAGTTTGTCTTTGGAAAAATGTTGAATAAATACGTCCATATCTAAAGAAGATTGCTAAGTTCTCTCTATCTAGTTCCAGCGTTTTATGTAGGGTCACTGTTTCCAAATACCTCTTCAAAAAAATTATGTTGACTAGGGCATACATGTATATACAAATTAATTATTAATGATTCTGAGGTGGATGAACATGTTAATATCTTATGAAGATGACATAGTTTTCTATATCTTTTGTAAAGGTATAGTGCTAGCCTACTTATAAACAGGGTGCCAGTATTCAAATACCTCTGATAAATGGGACTTTTTCCAATAACATTAGCCTATCCAAGAAATAAATCAAAGCATTGACGACATGAAAGTACTAAAAATACATGGAAGTTATTGTAGACTTGGCTAGTCGATATCTCGGTTCTCTTAGACAATGTAAAATCTTTGAATCATAAGCATGTACATTATAGTCAGTTACAATATAATAGCAGGTAGAAAGTTGATAAAAGATCCAGTTTCACTTGTGACAAAAATGCTTCAGATTCAGAAATTAATAGGTTTACATCTTCTGAAGATGAACCAGAGCCCCGTTTCATAAAAAATGTTATCAACAAACAAGTTACAATAACTGTTATAAGCTACTGAAAGCCTGGCATTTGATTGGCTGAGGACTAATTTGTTGTAGAAAACTTAAGTATTTGTTTTGTGAAACAGGGCCCGGTATCAAATTTTGTTAGGGTGAATATGGAAGCCCTCTTTCTTGATATTTCCTGAAATTAGAATTATTTTTCAGTTCATTACCTATCACTATCTAGCACCTAAATATACAATATATACATGTACACTATTGGCCATCAAGTTTTAATACATTTTATTAACTCTTTTCATGAAACGATTGTGACAAATATTGTTAACTTTTGAACAATAAAATGTATGTCTTCTCAGAACGTTATCAATCAATCTCTATGACTATTCAGATTGATCCATTAAGTTCTGAGAAGTATAAACTTTATGCCTAATATTCTGAAGTCTAGTTTAACTTTAAACCTGGGTTTAAGTTTAAACTAGACTTTAATCCGGGTTTAACTAAAACCCATAAAATGTATTCCAACTCTATACATGCACAAAATGCAAAAGTTTCTATTGTGATCACTTTTATTTCTTTCCTTCTGTAGATGTTCAGGGGGTGGAAGCTTTGTTCCTTGATTCATGACAAACCCATCCTGTACGGCCTGCCCGATGATCCTAAGGCCCGCTTGGACCGGTCCAACTCGCTCTACCTCACTTCATACAACGACAACCCCCAGCTCATCAGCAAATCCGCCAAACTCACAAACCTCCACACCCCGTCCAGCACGCTCTCCGCAAAAAAATCCACCTCCAGCCTCCACCGCTTCGGTCAAATGTCTGCCACGAAGGTCAAGTCGTGTCATGTCGCCGGGACCGAGAGTCCGGCCACGTCTCGGACGTCGTTCCTGATAAGAGGGTCAGTGCGCCCGGCTAGTTCGGGCACGGTTTCGGACCGGCAAGAGGATATTGTTGGTTCAACGTCTACTATCGAACAGCATTCTGCTACAGCTGAAGCCGTCAATGTGAATTTCAGGCATGGGCCAACTCAGGATGCTAATCACTATGCCACTAAATACAGGTAAAGAGTAGGACTATTTTTTCAAATTATAGTTGTACTAATAATTTAATAGAGGTATACATGTACCGGTAAGTATGGATAATTACAAGTTACATCTTCATTTAATTGCTATGAGATAGGAGTGTAGAACAGGTTCCAGGACAAACCCTCTGGCAACATTTTTTCTTTGGTCCGTTCCTAAATGTGTATTGGCATCCCTTAGCAAATAAAAAATTATTCCCTCGTTATGGAACAGATTTGATAGGAAACTTACACCATAAATTAAAATATCAACAAATGAAAAAATGATTTTAAAACTGCTTTTGTTGTATTGATTTATATTCGTCTGTGATGACACATCAACAACATTTTCATTTTATAATTGTCTTCATGATTGATTGTGGGGGATCAGGGACGGCTACACCTATCGGAAACTCAACGAACAGCGCCCTCGCTCCAGCTCCACCCCTGCTGTCGCCACCACGCCCGCTACCACCAACACCAGATGCTCCTCCTCCCCAGTGCCCCACCCCTTGGCCAAGGTTAGTCTGGGGCGTATTGATGCATTCCCTGTAGGAACCACCCACAAGTCAATGGATACGCCCACCAGCAGTAAGTCGACGCCCACCACCACTACCAAGGCGACGCCCACTCATCCAAGGCGCAAACCCACTATCAACCGCATCACTAAAGCGAGGGAGAAGTGTAACCACGGGAGCCATCCTGATTTGAATAAGGATCAAGAGCATGAACATAAAAGAGTAAGTGTATTATTTGTTAGAATCAGTGATGATGTTTCAAATGTTAACATGGATATTAGTAGCGCAATTATTAATATGGATGCTGATTGTATTTATGAGTAGTATGAAACATACAATATAAAACAAATAATTTGCATCATATTACTCTCTAGACAGTAGGCCTATTAAGAGAAATAAAATAAACCTGAAAAAAGGACAGAATGGAAATTTAAAGGAAAGAGATTGAAAGAAGGAGAGAAGAACAACTTATCTTGAATTATATATTTCCTCTCTTCTTCTTAATTCTTCTTCTTCCACTTCTTCTTGATTGAGCACAACTAAGATTTTCAATCTTTTACTACGGTCCCCACTGGTCCTATATTCTTTATCTTGTAATTTTGTGTGTATTATATAATTTGTTTTGAATTGTTTTGTTTTGGTTAATTTTACTGTAAACTTGAATGATGTACATTGCACACATATTATGTTCATTCTTTTTATCGAGTGAAATAAATACAAATTTAATTTGAAATTTGAATTTGAAGTTCTTAGAAGATATAACCTTCATCTATCAAAAAGAAATCTTATGTTACAATCATTTCATGAAAAGCGGAAAGAAATTAACGATTTTTTTAATAATAAACAGAGAGAGAGAGAAAAGGAAAGAGGGAAATTTTTGGACAATTGATACAGATGTGAGATGTCAAGGTTCACTTGAAGAGGAAGGGAAAGATAAGATTTAAAAATGTAAGAGAAAGGAATTTTAATAGAAGAAGAGAGGATGCCAGGCATATGAATTAACATTGAATTTTGAGCAACAGAAAGACAGAGATAAAGGGGATGATCGGGGTAGAGTCTAAAGTTTAAAAAATTCATAATGTGAATATAGTAACATATTAAAGGTATTACAAAGTTTTGGTATGGGGTCATGAATTTGGTTCAAATTAGCATATTGGAAGCTTATGCGTTCCTACAATATACATTGATCGTCCCGGTTGAAATCGAGTCTAAAGTTATGAAATTATAAATAATAAACTCTTTATGTTGTATAGCTCCCTCTCAAGGTCACAATATCAATTTAGCTATGAAACAATGTTTCTTGACTAAAATCGACAGATTAGCTATTCCCGTTTGGAAATTATATATCACAACTACATATTCTGAGATTTTCATGGTCGCAGCTACCATTGTACGTCCGTAGGCGCTATTTGAAATTTACCAAAATTTACCGGGAGCACCGGTAAATTTTTATATTTAATTTTTCTCGAAAACAGAAGTGTTTTCGGGGTTAATTTTTTTAGTGCTTATAATACATCCACAGGGGCATCCAAATATATCAAAATTGTAAAGATTCATTATCCACCTAATTTTCAAAATTTCCCAAAACTTTGTATTACCTTTAAAGGAACTATAAATAACCCACGCCTCTGAACATGCTAATTTCTGGGAATTAAGTGCCCGGAAAGGATTCATTCTCAATAATAAATTAGACTGGTTGATAAATAGTGAAAGGTCCTCGAGAAATAGGTCACTCACTTGAAAGTTCAAAATAGAATAAATGAAAGTAATGAGTCTCATATCTGTCGCTTGTACATGTTTTTAGAGCGTGTGTAAAAGTCGTTAATACTCCAAAAATTTCCCAAAACTTTGTATTACCTTTAAAGGAACTATAAATAACCCACGCCTCTGAACATGCTAATTTCTGGGAATTAAGTGCCCGGAAAGGATTCATTCTCAATAATAAATTAGACTGGTTGATAAATAGTGAAAGGTCCTCGAGAAATAGGTCACTCACTTGAAAGATTAAAGTAGAACCAATGAAAAGAATAAATCTCATATCTCTTACTTATACATGTACTAATATCCTGGTTGCTAATATTCTTTTTATTAGTTAGAATGATATTTAAAATGATCTTCTTATCATTTAGAATGATGTTTGATTAGATTTCCAATTTACCACAATTGCAATTTCTTTGAAAATGTATTGTGTAGTGTGCAGTGGGGTTTATTGTAGAAATTGAAACGTACCTTTAAAATGGCCACTTTGTCACATTTCATCTTTATACAGCCTACAAGATGGCCAGCTAACCAGCGCTTCCACGACCTCTGTGACCCTCAGTGGACTGTTAAAAATACTTCACCAACAGAGGTCGCTGTTCTGCATAGGGTTACGCCAACCATCCAGGCGCTGTCATCCCCATCTATACCCAGTAATACCAATGGCAAGTTTGGAGGAAAATCAAAAGGTTTGTTCATCATTGTGTTCACCCATCCTCTCTCTCTCTCTATGGTATTTTAGTCTTAATCTTCTCTGTCTCTGTTTCTCTCCCCCTGTCTGTCCCTGTCCATCTTTCTCTCTTTCTCCCTGTCTGTCTGATTATCTGTCTTTCTGATTATCTGTCTTTCTGTTTTTCTCCGTCTGTCTGCCTCTTCTGTCTCTCTCTGTCTCTCTCCCTGTCTGTCTGATTCTCTCTGTCTCTCTTTCTCCCTGTCTGTCCGTATCTTTCTCTCTCTCCCTGTCTGTCTGTCTCAGTCCCTCTCTCTATCTCTCTCTCTCAATCCTCATCTTCTCTATTATTTGTTATGCTCATTTTTAATGTATTCTTCTATTATACAAACTACATGTATAGTCTCACATTGTGATTTCATTCTTCTTTATACCAATAGAAACTTATCTTATTATGTCAAAAACTTTATGATTTTACTTGTAATTGTAATCCAGCACCAATTCTATTCAGTATCTCTCCCTCTCTCTTTCTGTTTCACTCTGTCCCCATATTCTCTATTCCTCACTTTCTTTCCTTCTCTCTCATTCCTCTTTCTTTCCCTCTCATTCCTCTTTCCCCTGACAAAATTCATTTCCAAATCATCAATTCTCTTTCTCTCTCCTATCCCTCCTCTCTCTCTCCCTCTCTCCTCTCTTCTTTCTCTCTCCCTCTATACCCCTCACTCCCTCTCTATATTATTCACTCTCTCTCTCTCTCACTCTTTATCTCTCTATATCCCTCACCCTCTCTCTCTTCCTCTAATTTCTCTCTCCCTCTTTCTATATCCCTCACTCTCTCCTCTCTTCCTTCACTCTCTCTCTTTCTATATCCCTCACTCTCTCCTGTCTTCCTTCACTCTCTCTCTTTCTATATCCCTCACTCTCTCCTCTCTTCCTTCACTCTCTCTCTTTCTATATCCCTCACTCTCTCCTCTCTTCCTTCACTCTCTCTCTTTCTATATCCCTCACTCTCTCCTCTCTTCCTTCACTCTCTCTATCTTTCATTCTCTCCACCGCAGATTGGCCCTATCCTTTTGAGCTTCACATCTCAGCTGCCCCCTGCCCTGTCCGGACTACCACTAAGAAAGCTGCCAAATTCAACATATGAATGAATTAACCACCATGACACAGCTATGCACATCTCATTACCTTCACCCTAGTATGGACTGTGTAAATGTCTCCCTCTTGTGTACATGTACATGTAGTTCTGCATGTACATGTAGTGATGAGAGAGGGGCAAGGCAAGGCATAGAGGTACACAGTGTACTTGGATGTTTCAAAATTCTGAATGAATCAGTGTTGCCTCGATCCTCAAATTTGCACTATTTATTATATTCTTCTATTCATGACACAAAATAGAATGAATATCAAATGAAACTGTATGAATGAAAATTATAAAATGCAACAGGCAAGCTGCAATTCTGTGAATATAGTGATTGTGAATAAAACTTCATGTTGCCAATTTAAAGATTGTTTTCAAGTACTCAACATGTAATTGTAGTTTTAATACTTGTTACTCATGGATGGCATTATGTACTGCCACAGAAATAGTTACCGATACATATTTTCCACCAAGTTTTGCTCTTTCAGTTCTGCCCATGTGCATAATTACTACACGTTTATGAAATTAGTAACATTCTAAACAAAAACTATGTATCCCTAATTCCCTATGGCCAGTAAAATCAAATTTTGAAATATTTCAAAACATTTTACTGTTGACAAAGGCAGAGTGGGTTGGATCAATCAAACCGGGGAAGGAAGAAAATATAATTCAGCAGAACTTTGGTGCACATTGATAAATGTTCGAAAAGTGCCAATTGAAAAAGTATGGACTCAAAAAAATGTGTTGGTTGTTTTCTGTTTGCATCCCTGTAAATAAATGGATCCTTACATGTATGGGGATAAGTAATTACAAAGCGACCTGTTAGGCAAACTGAATTCCTTTCTCCACTCTTTACTTGTTTGTACATGTATATGAAATAAATATGGAATCGACCATGGTATTTGTTGTCTGTTCAATTGTATGTTAATGTTGATTGTTATTAAAGCATTATACAGAAAACAATTAATCAATGCTCCTTTTTTTGGTCACTGATTCCTTTTAAACTACGTTAGAAAAGTAAAGCTTATATCATGTGTGAACTATATTGTACATGTGTATGATGACAAAATAGACGAAACATTCAAATTCTGGAGACAACTTTTACAGTGATAGTGATCGTGAATACACTGAGAAATCAGACAAAATAACCAAGCAGAAACATCTTTGATTGTACTGTATAATTTAATATACAAAATGTTATACTATATGTCTTCTACGTATATTTGTGAAGACAGCTTGGATATGTATAGACAGAATACAGATATAATATCACACATGGTGTAGCTGATAAATAATAGTTTCAGAGAAATACATTACAATAACATGAATATATATAGTTTTGGAATACCTGTAGAATGTACTTTAGGCTAGTCTTGGTTTACACAGTGACACACACAAGAATATAGCAATATTTTCTAGAATTGGGAAAAGGCAGGAATATGAAAGTCACATACAAAATATATACAAAATACAGACAAGTTCATGCAGCTATATATGTACATGTATGTATACTGGTACATGTGAAGAGAACAATGATACATGTATGTGTTTGTAAGAAATTAGATTTACAAAGACACACGCTTTAAAACAAAAGTATTTTCTAGAATTGGTAAAAAGCAGTAATAATAAATTCACATATGTACAGAATATAGAAGAAAAAAGATATCTACAACAACTGTATGCACATTTTGATAATAATCTAATCTATGTACATGTATGTGCGCATGTGATTGACCATTGATTGACTGATTGATTCATAATCCATGCAATATTACCCAAGCATAATGCATTTTACAAGACATAAATATTTTGTTCTTTAATTTTGAAATAAATGAATGATCTGTAAATCATTTCATACGGAAATGAAAAGTGAACCTACTTAAAAGCTATGCCTGTTGCGTATAGTTCCACTGAATTAAACTATGTCAAGAGAACATTGATATATTGTATAAGAAATTAAATTTACAAAGTAAAAAACCTAATAATAGCAAAACAAAAGGGTTATTTTCTAACATTGGAAAAAGACAGGAATACAAATTCACATAATAAATACATGCATATTAAACCTACATGTATGTACAAACAGTTATTCTGCATAACTCATACTAGCACAAGTCGATTCATTTTTTAGTAGCATACTATGCAAAAGGTGTCTAATTTACACTTCTTACAGTCTATTTTCTTGAATAAGTTTAACTGGGTTTTGGCTGTGATCCCAACCGATTTAACTTCTGCAGACTTAATTGTACATATGAAGAACATATACAACTATAGAATACAAATATATAAAAGAACATCATAAATAAACATTTAACAAATTAAATTAAAAACACATATTTGGCATGGTACAATATATAAATTCACAAGACAATAATTATATTTACCAAGTGGAAAAAAAATGCTTTCCATTGTCTTCTTGATCAAGGTGAATATAGATTATTCAAAGTACTTTTTTGTTATAGACTGATCTCTTTTTGGATGGAAAAGGCAACAATTTGTCCATTTTTTAGCACACAATTTCTGTTTGATTTTCAAGATGATTATCCTATGGCTCTGTTAAGATACAAGGTATGTATGTACACATCTACATGAACTGAAGTTTACAGACTTTAATTTTCACATATAAATTAGACAAGCCTAGTTAATTGATTGAGTTGTAAATAAATTAGATAGTTCAATGTTACCTAAAAGTCTAGTGTATAGTGGATGTACAGTTAAACATATTTTACTACGTAATATCGTATGAGATTACGTGTATGAGAGAGCCTGTTACTGCGCATGCGTCAATTACGTTACAGGTTTCTTCGGACTCATCTTCGTGCATGTAGTAGCGTTCTTTTTAAGATAGTTCGACGAATGAGCCCTTGTAGCCTCTATCAAACACCCTATCACAGAGCTGTCAACCTTGAGTGACCCAAAAAAGGACAGTTACCCCCTAAAAAACCGCCCCACCCCTGAAAATTACCCCGTTTATTTAAGGGGACGTCTAACATTATGCTAAGTTTGTTGCCGGCCTTGGGGGGGGGGGGGGGGGGCGGGGGTGATTGCCCAAGGGGGTAATTTTCGGGGGGGGGGGGTGGGGGTAATAAATGTCGGACACAGGGAAGGGAGTAATCGTAATTGTCCTAGTACTCCTAGTTCTAGAAGTTCCCTTTTGCCTTTGCATATTTTAATGGGGTAGGAGAAGGGGAAAATAAAAAAGGGCTGTCATATATAGGACTTAATTGTGTTCACATCGTAATCGGTGTAGTCCTCCGCACTTCTTTATAATTTAACGTGCTCCCAGTTTCGAATAAAGTGGAATAAAGTAATTTCAAGTTTATAAGCCATCACATTGAACTATACACGCGACAAAGAAAGAATTTTTCATGACATGATTAATTTTGCCATTAAACTTCATCAATGTTTAATACTGAAGTGGACCTATTTATTTCTAATCTTACTTAATACATCAAGATCAAGGGAGTTTTTTTTTTTTACGTTATAGGATGGAGACTCCCAAAAAGAAAGGTGCGTGGAGGGTGAATGAGATCATGGTATGCATGGATATGTACATACCTGGAACTACACAGCACGTACAAAGCCATGAAAAAAAGTGGACAAGCAAAACAATTTCATGATAAAATTTGCGACACTCTCAATCTGAGGGGTTCTAGTGACTTGTTCAAAAAATATGAACAAAACTTACAATCACGCGCGACACACTTCCAATGCAGAAATGTCCATTCCTCATGCTGTTTTTTCCATATTAGGACCTATAGTTTATTTACAAATGGGTATTTTTTAGTTGTTATTTTGGTATTATCAAAAAAAGGTTTTAGGGCAGTTGTTTGATAAGGTGCGGTATGTAAAAAAAAAGAATTAAGAAATTATAAATTTAAAAAACGTACTACCGTTATTTGGAAGACAAAACAGAATAATTACGGGAAAAACGTAATGCTTCCATCGGTGGTAGAAAGGCCTTTTTCATGGAGAAATCAATGTCTAAATCGCCCAATGGTAAAACCACTATAGGTAGTACCACTGCAACGGCAACCACTTCCCAGGCCGCCACGGGCGGGGGCAAGCCAACGACACAGTCTGCTACCACTACAGGGGAGCAGAGCGAAAAAACCTGCTAAGCCTCAGGCTAACACTGTCAGCAAAACTGTTAGACGGAAATCGGCAAGTACAAATAAATCTCCAGTAGTTCTTGCTCGTATGGAAAAACTTGAGGACATGATGTCCCAAGTCCAACAAGCTCTACCACCATGGGTGGAAATTGTCAAAAAACTGACGTTTACCTACGTCGAACTCATCTCATCTCAACCTTGTGTTGATGTCGCCAGGATCCCATCAGGATTTATGGTCAACCAGATTTGTGTGTTCTTTTATGAAGCATACATGTACATGTAGCTCTCAAATCACATCTTCTTTCATATGAGAGTATTATCTACAAACATCTGCAGAAGGATTTAATGGATGCCCTTAATTGTTCATTGTTTCAGTTGTTCCATCAAATTAAGATAAAGACAGAATCGAGTGGATGAAACACAACAAATCTCCAGCAAAAAAAGTTTCCCAGTACATGGAGGAGACTTCTACTTCAAGGTGCGAGTGGATTAGAGAAAAGAAAGAGGATGGCAGCAGACGAAGTGTATCTGAGGACAGCACCTAAGAGGAAGACCGGCGATGAGCTGCCGAACGCCATCTCCGATCTTGACTGGATAAGGTACCAAACCAAGAGGCGTAGTGACAAGGAGGCTGAAGAGGCAAGAAAGAAAAAGAATAGGGAAGAAAGGGAAGCAAATAAGGCAGAGAAGGCAGAGAAGGAGAAGAAGAAAGGAGGGAAAAGATCCAGGAAGGTACCAAGGGAAGACGAAGTCGACGAGATGGTTTGTAGCGAGTGCCAGAAAGATTTCGACAATGACGACAATGACAACTGTGTAGGCTGCAACTACTGCCCACGATGGTTCCATGTGGAGTGTACAGAGTTGGTTGGGCTCATTAGAGAGGAAGTGGAAGCAACCGATTTCAAATGCGGAGTTTGCGATGAAGAGTAATTCATTTTTAGTAATTTGTATTGTTTAATGAATCTTCCTTCTACTTTGTTTCCAATTAGGCCACCCAACTACGTTTCCCCAGCAATCGATAAATATCTTAAATTTCCAGACGCAATGAGGACGACACCTAAGAGGAAGACCGGCGATGAGCTGCCGAAAGCCATCACTGGTGTTGACTGGATAAGGTACCAGACCAAGAGGCGCAATGACAAGAAGGCAGAAGAGACAAGAAAGAAAAAGAATAGGGAAACCAGGAAAGCTTCAGAGAGCACAATTACTGTTTTTAAGTTACACACATAAATAAGAACAGTAATTTCCTTCCAATAAGATGCTATCTTTGTCAAGGACTATGCACTCAGTTTGAATATATGCTTACTACCCTATTCAATTTCCAGATGGAGAACCTACAAATGAACATCCATACCCAAGTCTGCAGGTAGGTGAAGCTAATACTGAAACTTCGCCTAGAAAAAGAAAGCTGGAAGAAGAAGATCATTGTAATCAGAAATCGAATGTACCCAAATTTTCTACAGCCTCAAAATTTGTTACATAATATGCTTGTTAGTTTTATCAAGTCATTCAAATCACAGACTAAAGGGCTAAAGGACGGTGTTAAAGAGCTCCAGACAAAAACACTAGATTTAAAACGAAGAATCACAAATTACAGTGAAGTGAAATCTGGAAGCATTTTACAAAGTGACAATGATTGATACGTTACCCTCCGAGGAAAAGACAGCCAAAGCAGCGTGACGAGTGGCTCCAGATCCTTGGGCGACCAGATCCCAACAACGGTTAAAAATAAGTCAGGATTTCTCTTTGTTATGATTAATAATAATGAAAACAAATAACTTAATGCAACCTTTTATTGATACCTATTTCCAAGTTGATATGTTTCCCTCCACGCAAAAGACAGCCAAAGCGGCATGCCGAGTGGATTCAGATCCTTGGGCGGCCAGATCCCAACAACGTTCAAGAACAACAGTCCAAGGATCAGAGAGTATGCTCCATTCACTTCATAGGTAAATTCATCGTTTAACTTTTTTATCATCAAGATTGGCTTTTTTAAGTTGACAATGGCGATTCCTTCTGACATGTGCTGGCATTTTGTTTCATAAGTATCTGACCCAATTTACAATAAGTAAGTGGTGATTTAAGAAACTCTCTGGGAGGAAGTGACTTATCTTGGAGAGGAGGGTTAGGGTTCACAAGAACTACCAGACGTTGAGTTCCTTCAAGACCCTAAACAGCCTCCAATCATTCCACATTCCAGTTGTTCCATCAAATGAAGAACAAGACATAATTGAGTGGATGAAGCATAACAAATCCAGCAACGAAAGTTTCCCAGTAAATGGAGGAGACTTCTTCTTGGAAAGATCCGTAAAACCTCTGCACAACGCGGGTCAGACGTTGAAGAAAATGCGGGCAAATGATGGCCGTAAGGGGACGCTCCTGCCAACTTTGATAAGAAAGACAGCAGCTCCTGCCCTCTATTTCGTTGGAAAAGTTAATCTAGAACTTGTGCAAGAAATAATTCTTCAAAAGTATATATCTTGATAAATAATTCAAATTCTCCTCTTTCATAATATGAAACCAAGATCACGATGAAAGAGTCATGTATAATTGAACTGAGATAATTTGAAGTTATAGTGTCAGAGATTCTTTCGCTTGAATTATCGCAATGGCCACAATGGATGTATCACGCCAGGTGAGCAGTTGCCATGTGTGCGAGCATTCATTTGAGGAAACGTATATCCGACCTTCCCAATTTCTCTGATGACCATTCCATCGTCAACTCGGTGTCATATGATGAAAGGTGAAAAACTGTGTGTGTTAAAATGAAACCCTCTTTCACTTCATTATATAATTTGATTGACATGTTGAAAAAAAAAGAAATTTGTTGCGATTTTGGGTTTTTCCAACAATTTCAAGGGGCGTTAGGATTTTTTTTTGGATTAACGAAACGGAGCTGGTATGATTCCTTTCGTGTGTGATAAAACTAGATGGATTATATTTATTTCCTCAGTGTCTATGTGTCCCTTATGCAGACCCTAAGCCCAAGCACAGTTCACAAGTATGTAGACCCTAAGCCCAAGCACAGTTCACAAGTATGTAGATGCGCTGGAAAAGTTGTGCACTTTCCTTCTCAGTGAACTAGGAGAGGAATCTCTGCCAGGGCTGCCATATGACGCCTTTTCTAGGCTACAGAGTCGTTGCAGGCTATATAGAAAAGGCCTGATGAAATTGATAAAGAGATGTAAAAGACAAAGAAAGACTTGTATCATTGTTTCAGAACAAGACAGAATCGAGTGGATGAAGCACAATAAATCTCCAGCAACGAAAGTTTCCCAGTACATGGAGGCGACTTCTTCCTCAAGATACAATTGGATAAGGGATAAGAAAGAGGATGGCAGCAGACAAAGTGTATCTGAAGTTCAGGAACGTTACTTCTTGATATTGCATGGATATCTTCCGAAGAGAAAGAGGATGCCTGGCACATCCGAGGAAATGACGCACCTGAAAAGAACACAGGCTAATAAAGGAAAAGGTAGAGATGATAGAGAGGGTATGGCGAGAGTCCTAGAGTACGGGGTAGTAATCCTTGATAACAACAAAAGAATCACTACTCTGTCTGAGTGTAAAGAACATGGGATAAGGAAGAGGTAGAAACGATAGGAGAGGACATGAGGAAAGTCTTAGAGTAAGGGGTAGTAGTCCTAACAGAAGAGGGAACTACTCTGTCTGCGCGTAAAGAACATGGGATAAGGAAGAGGTAGAAACGATAGGAGGACATGAGGAGAGTTCGACAGCATATGTCCAGCAATGACGAGGAGTACATGCATGCAGGCCCATCAACATGCCATGACTTGGATGATCTCCTCCAATCCCTCCAAGACATGCATTCACAATTAATTTCCAACCAGTTTTCCGTGCCCCTTAATATCGATCAGAAATTGGACGTAATTACACAACAGAATGCAATCATAATAAATAATAAAAACATAATAATTAATGAATTGGCGGAGATCCGCCAGGTAATTAATGCACCCAAACCAGCCCCAGTGGACTACTGTGAGTTGGACAGTGATTCAGTGAGCATTTGAACTGCAGATGTCAATGCTCACATGACAAGATAAAACTACCTCAGGGTGTACGAGGCGTCGAGGAATGGTAGGGAGTTGGTGTTAAAACTCCTTTTGGAGTTTTACAGCAAGGAGGAGCTGTCCACCTTTTCTTTTAATGGGGACAAAAACAAGAAGGCCTTGAGGAGGGAGTATTTATTCAAAGTGATAATGGCTCAGGCCGAGCTTCAATTTCCTGGGTTTGCAGAAACAGAGGGTGGGAAAAAACAAATCAGAGATGCCGTGAATGGAAAGAGTCGGAAAAGTACATACAATTTGCAAAGTTTAAGAATCGTTCCCAAATTATAAATATCATGAGTAACCATCTGGCAAAGCTCTGAAGCTGTATATTGCACAAATCACAACTTCTAACCAGGAAAGAAATTGTCATTTTACAAGTTCCCTACTCGAAAGAAATCTCCCGAAAGACGTGATAAATGGTTAAACGCCGTGCAGAAACTGACCGAAACCGGTGGTCGATGGAGCCCAGACAAACATGCTGTACTGTGCAGCAAACACTTTGTAACTGGTAAGGAAGCTTAAGCTGACCATTGTTTTGGAATAGGGTCTGTATTTGCAAGCATAACGTAGTTCCAAATCTAAAAAAAAATACTTTCTACAAATGGTGCACAGGGTAGACACTCTGTCTGATTCTGAACTAGTTTGGTAGATCTGGGTCTATCCTTTTAATAATATATCGAGCTGTGTATAGGCAAAATTATTAAAAAAATCATGAATGATTGCCAGTTAGATGATGATACAGTCAGTATTTGAACTTCAGATGTTAATGCTTACATGCCCAAAGCCCACTACCTCAGGGCTTATGAACAGTCGAGGAACGGGAGGGAATTGCTGTTAAAACTCCTTTCAGAGTGTTTCAGCAAGGAGCAGCTGTCCACTTTTACTTTTAATGGGGATAACACCAAGAAGGCCTTGAGGAGGGAGTATATATTCAAGGTGTTAATGGCTCAGGCTGAACTATAATTGGAGAACCTACGGATGAACATCCATACCCAAGTCTGCAGGTAGGGGAAGCTAATACTAAAACTTCGCCTAGAAAAAGAAAGCTGGAAGAAGAAGATAATTGTAATCAGAAATCAAATGTACCCAAATTTTCTAAAGCCTCAAAATTTGTAATATACATGCTTGTTAGTTTAATCAAGTCATTCAAATCACAGACTAAAAAGCTGAAGGATGAAGTTAAAGAGCTCCAGACAGAAACACTAGATTTAAAAAGGTGTCATATGATGAAAGGTTAAAATGAAACCCTCTTTCACGTTATTATATAATTTGATTGACATGTTGAAGAAAAAAAGAAATTTGTTGCGATTTTTGGGTTTTTCCAACAATTTCAAGGGGCGTTAGGATTTTTTTTTTTTGGATCAACGAAACGGAGCTGGTATGATTACTTTCGTATGTGATAAAACTAGACGGATTATATTGATTTCCTCAGTGTCTACGTGTCCCTTATGCAGACCCTAAGCCCAAGCACAGTTCACAAGTATGTAGATGCGCTGGAAAAGTTGTGCACTTTCCTTCTCAGTGAACTAGGAGAGGAATCTCTGCCAGGGCTGCCATATGACGCCTTTTCTAGGCTACAGAGCCGTTGCAGGCTATATAAAAAAGGCCTGATGAAATTGATAAAGAGATGTAAAAGACAAAGAAAGACTTGTATCATTGTTTCAGAACAAGAAAGAATCGAGTGGATGAAGCACAATGAATCTCCAGCAACGAAAGTTTCCCAGTACATGGAGGCGACTTCTACTTCAAGATACGAGTGGATTAGAGATAAGAAAGAGGATGGCAGCAGACAAAGTGTATCTGAAGTTCAGGAACATTATCCTTGACTTCTTGATATTGCATGGATATCTTCCGAAGAGAAAGAGGATGCCTGGCACATCTGAGGAAATGATGTACCTGAAAAGAACACAGGCTAATAAAGGAAGAGGTAGAGAGGATAGGAGAGGATGAGAGGAGAGTCCTAGAGTAAGGGGTAGTAATCCTTGATAACAACAAAAGAGGGAACTGCTCTGTCTGTGTGTAAAGAACATGGGATAAGGAAGAGGTAGAGAGGAGAGTCCTAGAGTAAGGTGTTTGACACCAATCTTGTTGAACACCATCCAGGGCCAAAGGCAGACAGCACATGCCATGACCTTCGATGGTCTGTTTGATTTGATCCTTACACATCAAGACATCCATCCACAAGTAATTTCAAACCAATTTTCCGTGCCCCTTACTATGGACCAGAAAGTAGACATCATCACTCAACAAAATTCATTAATCATAAATAATCAAACCATTATAATTAATGAATTGGCAGAGATCCGCCAGATAATGAAACCTCCAAAACCGGTGCCAGTTTATTTCTGTCAGTTGGACAGTGAGGCTGTGAGCATTGGCACTGCAGATGTAAATGCTTACATGACCAAAGCCCACTACCTCAGGGCTTACGAGCAGTCGAGGAACGGAAGGAAATTGCTGTTGAAACTCCTTTCAGAGTTTTTCAGCAAGGAGGAGCTGTCCACGTTTACTCTTAATGAGGATAACACAAAGAAGACCTTCTTTGATTTAGTGTATTTATTTTCACATTCTTCTTTCAAACTATACAGGTGCATTGATGGGACACACATCGGTCTCCATGGGGCACCCCTTGGCCCCGACAAGCACACGTTCATCAAAAGAAAAGGGCGATATTCAATGTCCAATTAGTTTGCACTCCAGACTACAGGATATCCCATGCTGTAGTCAAATGGTCAGGATCCACACATGATAGCAGGATCTTGCAGGTATACTTTAAAAAAAAAAAGAAGATATTTCTTGAACGTTTATAGAGACTCAAGCAGAGATGGAAATGAGAGAAGAGATTGATGATTATTTTAAATAAAAACAAGTAATTCAAAACATAATAAATAATGAATTGGCAGAGATCCGCCAGGTAATAAATCGACCCAAACCGGCCCCAGTGGATTACTGTGAGTTGGACAGTGATTCAGTGAGCATTTGAACTGCAGATGTCAATGCTCACATGACAAGATCAAACTACCTCAGGGCGTACGAGGCGTCGATGAATGGTAGGGAGTTGGTGTTAAAACTCCTTTCAGAGTTTTTCAGCAAGGAGGAGCTGTCCAACTTTTCTTTTAATGGGGACAACAAAAAAAGGCCTTGAGGAGAGAGTACCTATTTAAAGCGATAATGGCTCAGGCCGAGCTTCAATTCCCTGGGTTTGCAGAAACGGAGGGTGGGAAAAAACAAATCAGGGATGCCGTGAATGGAAAGAGTCGGAAAGCTACACGCCTGGGCCCCGACGAGCACACGTTCGTCAATAGAATAGGGCGATATTCAATCAATGTACAATAAGTTTGCACTCCAGACTACAGGATATCCAATGCTGTAGCCAAATGGCCAGGATCCACACATGACAGCAGGATCTTGCAGGTATACTTCCAAAAAAAAGAATAAATGATATTTCATGAACTTTCATAGAGACTCAAGCAGAGATGGACATGAGAGAAGAGATTGATGATTACTTTAAATGAAAACAAAGTAATTCAGAGGGAGAATTGAATGTTTCTTTTTCGATACAGAACAGCAAGTTGGCTAGAAAATACCATGCGGGACAGCTAAAAGGGATATTACTAGGCGATTCTGGGTATCCCTCAAGACCATGGCTGATGACCCACTTGCAGAATCCCCAAAGCCAAGCTGAGAAAGCTTACAACACATTGCTTATGTCAAAAGTTGTATGACCGTGATGCTCAATATATGCGTTGCGACAAATGCCAAAAGTGGTATCACTATAAGTGCATGGAAATACCAAATGATATAGTTAGTGGTAGGGGAGTTACTTTCTATTGCAGGAAGCAGGGATGTAATAAAGGAAAGAGAGTCTTACAGGTTAATCAAAATATGAAACCCTTGTTCATTGTTTCAGTTGTTCCATCAAATGTAGAGCAAGACAACGACAAAATTGAGTGGATGAAGCACAATAAATCTCCAGTAACGAAAGTTTCCCAGTACATGGAGGAGACTTCTGCTTCAAGGTACGAGTGGATTAGAGAAAAGAAAGAGGATGGCAGCAGACGAAGTGTATCTGAAGTTCTTGAATGTTACCCTCAACTTCTTGAACATGTCAAACTTTGAAAACATGTGGGCAAATGATGGCTGTAAGGGGACGCTCCCGAAAAGAACACAGGCTAAAGAAAAGAACATGGGATAAGGAAGAGGTAAAGAGGATAGAAGAGAACGAGGGGAGAGTCCTAGAGTAAGGTGTTTGACGGCGTACTGTATATGTACATGTACATGTATGTCCATCAATGACAGCGAGGAGTACCATGCATGCAGGCCCATCAACATGCTATGACTTGGATGATCTTCTCGAACCCATCCTTGTACAATACATCCATCCGCAATTTATTTCACCAGTTTTCTGTCCCCCTTAATCTTGATCAGAAAATGGACCTAATTACACAACAGAATGCAATCATAATAAATAATCAAAACATAATAATGAATGAATTGGCGGAGATCCGCCAGGTAATTAATCCACCCAAACCGGCCCCAGTGTAGTACTGTGAGTTAGACAGTGATTCAGTGAGCATCGGCACTGCAGATGTCAATGCTTACATGCCTAAAGCCCACTACCTCAGGGCTTATGAGCAGTCGAGGAATGGCAGGGAGTTGATGTTAAAACTCTTTTCAGAGTTTTTCAGAAAGGAGCAGCTGTCCACGTTTACTTTTAATGGGGTACCAAGAAGACGTTCTTTGATTTAGTGTATACATTTTCACATTCTTCTTTCAAACTATACAGATGCATTGATAGGACCCACATTGGTCTCCATGGGGCACGCCTGGGCCCTGACGAGCACATGTTCATGAACAGAAAAGGAAGATATTCCATCAGTGTACAATTAGTTTGCACTCCAGACTACAGGATCTCCAATGCTGTCGTCAAATGGCCAGGATCCACACATGACAGCAGGATCTTGCAGGTATACTTTAAAAAAAAAAGAATAAATGATATTTCTTGAACTTTCATAGAGACTCAAGCAGAGATGGACATGAGAGAAGAGATTGATGATTACTTTAAATGAAAACAAGTAATTCAGAGGGAGAATTGAATGTTTCTTTTTCGATACAGAACAGCAAGTTGGCTAGAAAATACCATGCGGGACAGCTAAAAGGGATATTACTAGGCGATTCTGGGTATCCCTCAAGACCATGGCTGATGACCCACTTGCAGAATCCCCAAAGCCAAGCTGAGAAAGCTTTAATACAACACATTGCTTATGTCAAAAGTTGTATGACCGTGATGCTCAATATATGCGTTGCGACAAATGCCAAAAGTGGTATCACTATAAGTGCATGGAAATACCAAATGATATAGTTAGTGGTAGGGGAGTTACTTTCTATTGCAGGAAGCAGGGATGTAATAAAGGAAAGAGAGTCTTACAGGTTAATCAAAATATGAAACCTAATTCCTCATGTCAACACGTAATTCAAGAAGTTGATATTGTCTCCCCAGAAAATAATGTCTTCTCAACTCTTGAGCCAACGGATACTTCCTCTGATGAAAGGTGCTTTAATGGATGCCATTGTTCATTGTTTCAGTTGTTCCATCAAATGAAGAACAAGAAAGAATTGAGTGGATGAAGCACAATGAATCTCCATCCACGACAGTTTCCCAGTAAATGGAGGAGACTTCTTCCTTGAAAGATCTGGAAAACCTCTGCACAATGCGGGTCAGACGTTGAAGAAAATGCGGGCAAATGATGGCCGTAAGGGTACGCTCCTGCCAACTTTGATAAGGAAGACAGCAGCCTCACATGTTTTGGAAGCCAACAAGCCAACAGCACTATTCATTGAAAAACAATCAAGCAAATCAAAGAGGTTTAAATGCATGGCAATGAAAATTATTCATACATGATTTTGAGAGAGACTGATTGTAAGGTTATTAACAAGTATGATATTGTGAATATTGGTTAAAAGGAAGAAAAAACAATTGTATTCATGGTTGAATTATCATGTCTCAACAGTGCACATATCAGGACCAGAGTTCACATACAGGTGTAGAGCAAGTAAATGGACAACTGAAACAAAAATTTCAGTGCTTGCTTGGCCATGGGCTGCAACGGAAACCAAGTAAAAATCAAGACCTGGAGGAGGGACAAGAAAGAATTGAGTGGATGAAGCATAATGAATCTCCAGTGACGAAAGTTTCCCAGTAAATGGAGGAGACTTCTTCCTGGAAAGATCCAGAAAACCTCTGCACAATGCGGGTCAGACGTTGAAGAAAATGTGGGCAAATGATGGTTGTAAGGGGACGCTCCTGCCAACTTTGATAAGGAAGACAGCAGCCCCTGTCCTCTATTTCGTTGGAAAAGTTAATCTAGAACTTGTGCAAGAAATAATTCTTCAAAAGTATATATCTTGATAAATAATTCAAATTCTCCTCTTTCATAATATGAAACCAAGATCAAGATGAAAGAGTCATGTATAATTGAACTGAGATAATTTGAAGTTATAGTGTCAGAGATTCTTTCGCTTGAATTATCGCAATGACCACAATGGATGTATCACGCAAGGTGAGCAGTTGGCATGTGTGCGAGCATTCATTTGAGGAAACGTATCTCTAACCTTCCCAATTTCTCTGATGACCATTCCATCGTCAACTAGGTGTCATATGATGAAAGGTGAAAAACTGTGTGTGTTAAAATGAAACCCTATTTCACGTCATTACAGTATATAATTTGATTGACATGTTGAAAAAAGAAGAAATTTGTTGCGATTTTGGGGTTTTTCCAACAATTTCAAGGGGCGTTAGGATTTTTTATTTTATTAACGAAACGGAGCTGGTAAGATTACTTTTGTGTGTGATAAAACTAGATGGATTATATTTATTTCCTCGGTGTCTACATGTCCCTTATGCGGACCCTAAGCCCAAGCACAGTTCACAAGTATGTAGATGCGCTGGAAAAGTTGTGCACTTTCCTTCTCAGTGAACTAGGAGAGGAATCTCTGCCAGGGCTGCCATATGACGCCTTTTCTAGGCTACAGAGCCGTTGCAGGCTATATAAAAAAGGCCTGATGAAATTGATAAAGAGATGTAAAAGACAAAGAAAGACTTGTATCATTGTTTCAGAACAAGAAAGAATTGAGTGGATGAAGCATAACAAATCTCCAGCAACGAAAGTTTCCCAGTACATGGAGGCGACTTCTTCCTCAAGATACAATTGGATAAGGGATAAGAAAGAGGATGGCAGCAGACAAAGTGTATCTGAAGTTTAGGAACAATACCCTCGACTTCTTGAACATGTCAAACTTTGAAAAACTGTGGGCAAATGATGGCCGTAAGGGGACGCTCCCGAAAAGAACATGGGATAAGGAAGAGGTAGAAATGATAGGAGAGGACGGGAGGAGAGTCCTAGAGTAAGGTGTTTGGCACCAATGACGTTGAACACCATCCAGGGCCATAGGCAGAAAGCACACGCCATGACCTTCGATGGTCTGTTTGATTTGATCCTTACACATCAAGACATCCATCCACAAGTAATTTCAAACCAATTTTCCGTGCCCCTTACTATGGACCAGAAAGTAGACATCATCACTCAACAAAATTCATTAATCATAAATAATCAAACCATTATAATTAATGAATTGGCAGAGATCCGCCAGATAATGAAACCTCCAAAACCGGTGCCAGTTTATTTCTGTCAGTTGGACAGTGAGGCTGTGAGCATTGGCACTGCAGATGTAAATGCTTACATGACCAAAGCCCACTACCTCAGGGCTTACGAGCAGTCGAGGAACGGAAGGAAATTGCTGTTGAAACTCCTTTCAGAGTTTTTCAGCAAGGGGCAGCTGTCCACTTTTACTTTTAATGGGGACAATACCAAGAAGGCCTTCTTTGATTTAGTGTATTTATTTTCACATTCTTCTTTCAAACTATACAGGTGCATTGATAGGACCCACATCGGTCTCCATGGGGCACCCCTTGGCCCCGACGACCACACGTTCATGAACAAAAAAGGGCAATATTCAATCAATGTCCAATTAGTTTGCACTCCAGACTACAGAATCTCCAATGCTGTAGTCAAATGGCCAGGATCCACACATGACAGCAGGATCTTGCAGGTATACTTTAAAAAAAAATTAAATGATATTTCTTGAACTTTTATAGAGACTCAAGCAGAGATGGAAATGAGAGAAGAGATTGATGATTGTTTAAATGAAGACAAGTAATTCAGAGGGAGAAATGAATGTTTCTTTTCTTTGATACAAAACAGCAAGTTGGCTAGAAAATACCATGCAGGACAGCTAAAAGGGATATTACTAGGCGATTCTGGGTATCCCTCAAGACCATGGCGTATGAGCCGTCAAGGAATGGTAGGGAATTGCTGTTGAAACTCCTTTCGAAGTTTTTCAGCAAGGAGGAGCTGTCCACCTTTTCTTTTAATGGAGACAACAAAAAAAGGCCTTGAGGAGGGAGTACCTATTCAAGGCTATAATGGCTCAGGCAGAGCTTCAATTTCCTTGGTTTGCAGAAAGAGAGGTTGGGAAAAAACATGGATGGAAACACCTGAAACGAAAGGTGCGTGGAGGGTACCTGAGATCATGACATGTATAGAAGCAAATCTGGACCATCGGAACACATACAAGAGCATGAAGTAAAATGGGCAGGCGAAGCAATTCCACGACAAAATCTGTGACACTCTAAATCTGCCAACAGGATGCACAGAAAATCTCATGAAAAATATCGGTAGAGAATACAGAGATGAAGTAAGGTGCTCAATGGCTTCTGGAAGTTAGACAAGGACTCCAAAACTCAATCTGCTAAAAGGATGCACCAAAACTCAGGGGATCAAATGAACTGTAAGAAAAGCAAGATGTCTTCAATGATGGTGCGGACTGCCGACAACTACTGCATAATGTACTAAGTGAAATGAAAGGCTTGAATAGTAGGCTAGACACTATTGAGAAGAAGATCAACAATCTATTCGAACAGCATAATGATCAGGAGAAGGAGCAAGGGAATCTGAGGGCATAACAAGTATCTACCACCAAAGATTTCCCGACAATTGCTACGCATAACCGGTTTGAAATATTATCAGAGAACACAGAATCAGACAATAGTGCCAAGAGTGTCTACCCCAAACGGATATCAATGCCAATGGAAGATCAACTTCATGAATACAAGGCCAAGCACCTGAAGTTGTTCACCAAAACCAACAGCACCCATCCTGAAGTTCTCTCTGATGACGCAACTAATGTTATCTGTGCAAAGTGTGATTTTCAGTTTAAACCTTCTACATCAAAATTCCCAACCAGAGAGGATGTGGAAAGGGTGAAGCAGGAGTTTTACCAAATTGCCGGATTCCTAAGCGTCCTAGGAGCGGTGGATGGCACCCATGATGGACTTGATTCTTTGGTCCTCGGCAGGAGAGAGCACCTGTTCGTCAACAGGAAATTCACATATTCTATAAATGTGCAGATTGTGTGCGACCCGAAATAGGAGATCACAAACGTTGTTGCGAGGTGCGTTGTTATTATAGAAAAGAAATAGTAATATTGAGGGTGTCCCCTTCCCCCTCTATTGAGAGGAATTAACATGCTCAATGGCTACTGGGAGCGAGACATGGACACCAAAACTCAATCTTCCGAAAGGATGTACAGAGAATCTGATGAAAAAATATTGGAAGAGAATACAGAGAAGAAGTATGGTGTTCAATGGCCAGTGGAAGCGAAACACGGACACCAAAACTTATAGAACAATTAAAGCTGGCAAAGAATAACAGCAACAAAACATTAATTATGATGATATAAAAAAACAAATTATTTGTATTAAAAGGGCAGGAAAAACTTAGCTTTGTATATAATGAATCCATATAATGCATGGGTTATTGTAAAAATAATAAATTTGTTTTCATATCACCCATTTCTTTAAACGTAGAGATAGAGATGACCTTTGGGCAACTCAAAAACAAATTTTGTTGCCTGAAGGGACACGGAATGCAGATGACACCAAGGAGAGTATGTGATGTTGTTGTTGCCTGCTGTGTGCTCTACAGCCTCTCAAAGATGCTAAACGAGCCTCCCGATGAAAAGGGTGACACTTCAACCAAAAAAGCTTATAACAACAACAAAGAACCGCTCTGTCTGATGCAATGCTCACCGAAAAGATGAACACACAGCTAAGGAACAAGTTTTGATGCCTGCTCCAAACTCCAATCGGTGTGAATAAGGATGACACTCCAGCCAAGAAAGCATAACAACAACAAAGAACCACTCTGTCCGATGCAAAGCTCATCGAAAAGGTGAACGGACAGCTAAAAAACAAGTTTCGATGCTTGCTCCAAAGTATCTGCTTAGGAGATGGATCCAAACTACATTTGGTGTGGATAAGGACAACACTCCAGCCAAGAAAGCTTACAACAACAGCAAAGAACTGCTCTGTCTGATGCAACGCTCATCGAAAAGGTTAACGCACAGCTGAAGAACAAGTCTGTGATGTGGTGTTGTTGCCTGTTGTGTGCTCTACAACATATTGAAGATGCTTAACGAGCCTCCTGAAGAAGACGAAGATGAACAGCCAGGAGACGAAGAGGGAGGAAATGACGTCGGACCGGCTGATGGTGCAGAAGAAGGGAATAGTGATCACGAATACCAAGTTGGCCAGATGGTTCAAATGGACATTGTCAACGACTTCTTTTTATGAATCAAATCTTTATTATGTTTTGAGATGTCTGTAGACGTTTAGCATGAATTCATTTGTAAGGATGACAGTTGAGAAGGGAAGAGGCTGCAAAGAGGGACGCAAAGGAGGAGAGAGAACAAGAGAGAAGGAGGCAGCTAGAGGCAGAGAGGGAGAGAAAAAGAGGCCGAGAGTGGAGCTGCATCCACTCGATGTTCCAAGCTCGGTTTGGAACAAAGAGGGAATTAAAAGAGCTCAACGAGCAGTGGATAAGAATAAAGCCGCTGTTGGAGCTTCCTGGAGTTAACGGAGATGTAGTCTGCTTCTACTGCACATGCCCAGTAAAGCTCACCCATCTTCCAGGGTAGCTGCTAGCTAGCTGTATCCCCCCTGCACGTGTACCTGGGCAACTGCACTAGCTTGCATTGCACTAGAAGTAAGTCTGCAGTACACAGGTTTCTTAAAATGGCAGAGTCAAGCAACAAGCAGAGAAAGGCGAATTGGGATGTGATAGAGAAACACTATCTTCTGGAATTATTAGCAGAAAGTGTAGAGGTCATCGAGAATAAGAAGAATGACTATGAGGCCAATGTGGCAAAGAACAAGTGGAGCCGCATCCACCTGATGTTCCAAGCTCGGTATGGACATTGGAGAGAATTTAGAGATCTCAAGGAGCAGTTGAAAAAGAATGAAACTGGTGGCGAAGAGCGAGTGGAGCGTGTGGAGTTCGGGAAGGAGATTAACAGGGGGAGGGCCAGCTCCCAAATCTTCTTCAGCAATTACTACATTTGTTTGCCATAACCTGAAATTGCTCAGGAATCTTCTTGGAGACAAACAAGAGTTAACATTCAATGGTACAGAAAAGGTACGTGATTTTGTTAAAATCTCTCTAGTGTAAAAACAGAATATAAATATTAACATTTGTACATAATTTGATACCACAATATTTTAGGCAAATCAAGAACAATTTTGATTGTGATGCAGAGATTACAGCCAACAATGTAGAGGCAGTGACAGCATTGCGCTACCTTGCAGGGGAAAGCCAGGAATACACTGGTAGTTCTTTTGGGTAAGTAAAATAATCAAGAGCTGAATGATTAAACTGTAAGTTTACTTGGCCAGGGGCGGATCCAGGGGGAGGGGGTAGGCCTATCCCCTCATGATCTAGTGACCATAAACCTGAGCACCTGAAAATCAATAGAACGTATCCTAAAGCAAAGATAGACTGGATAAACCTCAGATGCACATCCCCCGGCTGGGGGAACATCATCAACGAGAAGAGGGTTTGTACCACCACAGTCGATTGCAAGAGGACATAATTTTGTTTCGCCCACTTTCACCAAATACATCAGGTTTCCGACAGTAGATGTTAAGCTCGGGCAAGGGCGGCCCCAGCTCCCGGAGGCAATCTCTGGGGAAGCTTTTCATGAATATTTGGAAGACATCAAATGAAAAAGAGAACAAGAACAACAAGGAAAGATAGCTCAGCAAGAAGAAAAGATGAGGAAGAAACAGGAAATACAAGCACAATTAAGGGTCAGAAAAGAAATTAAGAAACAAGGAAAGGGAAGCGGGGGTGTGATACTACGCTACACTGATGCTATAGATCAACTAAAGCTACCAACCCTCAGAGACGGAAGGTACAGCAGTCTCTTTGTCATGTTGAAATTCATTAACAATTATCAAATATAAAATTTATTGTAGCTTTAACACAAAGAAGGTTGAAAACTAACTGTTATTATAAGCATAAGTGCGTAACACTTTTCGTGCTGCTTGATGCCTGGGCTCGATGCACAAGGCATACCTAAGTACATAGCTCACTTTCATTCCCAGACATTGAAAAAAAGATGTTTGTTGTACCAACAAAAGAAAAAAGGCCAAAGGGGGTAAGGGTATTAAAGGGCAATCATTCTTTTTTATTTATATAAGTGATTTATTATATACATATAAGTCATGGTTGAGGGGGGCTAGCACGAATGAATGGAAGTTCATCAGATTGAGCAAGTTATTTGGTTTTACGAAGTGAATCTTCCATCACCAAGAGACCTTCATCATATCTGAGAGGCTAGAAGACCCACAGAGAAGGGTTTAAAAGTACCAAGCAGACGTCACGGTCAAGTCATGGAAAGATACCGTTCGACTTTGGAGAAAGGAAAACAAGCAACGACAGAGAAGATTTGAAAGAATGTTTGGCTATGAAAAGGATATGTTTTTGACATTTTTATTTCTTATGGTTAAATACTACATTTATTTATGCAAATTTCAAAGTAAAATACCCAATTTTCAGAACTTACATTGATTATAATAAAGATCTTGAATATTGTATTGCAAAAAAGAAAAACAAACTGCCCTTGCACTTTAAAAAATGGAAGTTTGTCTTATAATGCTGTGTTATAAAAATGTTGTAAATGATGTAAATTTAATTTTTGTGACGTTTTGATCTGCGTTTTACTGCTTTTGGTAATGTTTTTATAATAACTTGTAAATATTGTGATTGTTTTTTTATTGTTAAATAAAACACATAAAGAAAAAAAGAAAAAGAAAAAAAAAAAGATTCAGCAAAAGATGAACTACGAACATCTGCAAAGGCATCCTCACATAAGAATTCATGTCCAAAACGAAAGTGTCCATTTTGTGAACCAACAACATCCCAACTGTTCCACACAAAATTATTTAGACACATCACGGTCATGCACAAAGATATTGAAGAAGTGAAACGGGCTCTTAATCAGCCTGCTAAAGAACGAATTAAGGAGTTTGAAAAGTTCAAAAAATGTGGCATCTATTTGGAAAACAAGCATCAAGCAAAGCAGTGTGTGTCTGAATATCAGCAGGAAAGAAGGGGAAAGTCAGACAAGTTGGCAATGTGTGAAAAATTTTCAGGACTTTGTGAAACGGATGTACATGCATGATATTTCATGCAGATCAAGAAAGTATGAAATTGGTTGTACATGCTCTTATCACAAGTAAGCTTGATTATTGTAACGGGTTGCTGTTTGGAATGCCTGATTCTCTGATAGCTAAGTTACAAAGAGTCCAAAATGCATGTGCAAGACTTGTCTATCGTCGGTCGAAATTCACTTCAACCACACCTCTTCTGAGAGAACTCCACTGGTTGCCAGTCCGTCAAAGAATCTCATTCAAAATATTGTTAATTGTCTATAAATCATTGAGTGGTCAAGCACCTAATTACATCACAGAATTACTCCAACTCAAAGTCCAATCACACAGTCATAGCCTACGCAGTTCCACAGATAAATTATTATTTCAGATTCCCCATGGCAAAACTAAAATAACTCTTGGGGACCGTGCTTTTGCTATTGCTGCCCCCAAACTATGGAATAGCTTGCCAATAGAAATACGAAGCACTCCATCTCTCAATGTTTTTAAATCCAATTTAAAAACTTATTTGTTCAACTGAGAGATCTTATTTAATTTGTAGAATTTAGTAAAAAGGAGCTCTTAACCAGCGCAGCTGAATATATTTTGTATAAAAGCTGCGCTATATAAATTTATCATTATTATTATTATTATTATATTGCAATGAAATGCGCTAAACATGTACATGTACACGTGCATACTTACACTCTACTAGTACTACCTCTAGCTATACATTACAACGTCAATAATCATGTCAGACTCTATTTCTAGGACCCCCGTGTTGTTTCAACTTCAAGCACCACGGACAACTCGGGTAAATTAGTTTAGTTTTATTATATTTATTTTAATACGGTCGTTGGGGATTAATAACCAAACAAGACAAAGCAGAGATGTAGGGCTGGTTGCCCAGTATGTGTACATACACTGTAGCTACACAAGAATCACGCCAGACTGCTTTGAGAATGTAGACCACTTTGTCTTCAGGCTCAACAATGACCCCCGTGTTGTTTCGAGCACCACGGACATTAACAACAACAACTTGGGCTAGTTTGTCTTGTTTTTAATATTTATTTAAATCCGGTTGTTGGGGATTAATAAACAAACAGACAAAGCAGAGATGTCGGGCTGGTTGCTAAGTATGAGACCATGTGATGATACAGGTATTTTGTCAGCTCAACACCTGTACTCTTCTACTGCTACGTGTAATTCTAATGCTACTGTTACTTCTTCCAGTGCTTCTACTGCTTCTTCTTCTTCTAGTTCTACATTCAGCAGCACTATTACTACAACTTCTAGTCAAGAAACCGTGGCATACGGCGGCGATTCTGCGTCTTCCCAGCCCACTGTTGAATTCAGCTCGTCCCAGATAAATCAGCAGCAGAGCATCCAGAAGGTTTTCCATTTTCATGGATGCAATGTGAATATCTATAATAACTGATTGTAACTCCACTGTAAATATCAAGTAATCTACGTTTAAACTGTAAATGCGTTGTTTTGCCTGTTTTGACTTTTGGATTTTATAAGAAGCCAGGAATTGCAGGGCATGCCAATTTCAGCTGTCTCACTGATTCAAGTTCTATGGATTTTATATTTACTCAAGGCAAGTGGAATTCTGTGGACTTTTTGGTGAGTAGCAAGCCTGCAAGGTCTTAACTCTTATCTTTCATGTGTCGCTTTTTTATAAAACAAATAACGCACTTGACCCTGTTGTACGTAACGTGAATGCAAATATCAGGTCATTAAAAACATTCTTAAATGCTACTCATTTCAAAATGAGAGGAAGAAAAATCATCATCATGAGTTAAAATATTGTTCACTGTTGATAGAAAACAAACCCGTATGTAGAATCAAATTTATTCAGTTGCCTTAATACGTCCATGACCTCTGACCTTTAGGGGTTACTGGCTTGACCCCTTGACCCTACTCCGCTCTCCACGCTCCCCCGCTCTGTGGTGGTGGCACTGTCTGGTTCCAGGGTCCCGTCCCATGATGCACCATCGATGATGACGCCCTGATATGTCTTTGACCTCTGACCTTTAGGGGTTACTCGCTTGACCCCTCGACCCTACTTGAAAAATCATCATCATGAGTTAAAATGTTGTTCACTGTTGATAGAAAACAAACCCGTCTGTATAGAATTGAATTTGTTCAGTTGCCTTGATATGTCCTTTATGACCTCTGACCTTTAGGGGTTACTGGCTTGACCCCTTGACCCTACTCCGCTCTCCACGCTCCCTCGCTCTGTGGTGGCGGCACTGCCCGGCTCCAGGGTCCCGTCCCATGATGCACCATCAATGATGACGCCCTGATATGTCCTCTATGACATCTGACCTCTAGGGGTTACTGGCTTGACCCCTTGACCCTACTCCGCTCTCTACGCTCCCTCGTTCCGTGGTGGCTGCACTGCCGGGCTCCAGGGTCCCGTCCCACGATGCACCATCAATGATGACGCCCTCATCAGAGAGCTGGAGGCTCGGGTTGCGCTGCAGCATGTGTCTGGCCCCTAGAGGGAGCCCTACTGGTAGCTGGGAATCGGCCGAGGAGTCTAGTTTGACCAGCGTGTTCATGGCCTCGGCTAAGAAGTTTGGGGTGCTGAGATGGTCGTGGGTAGCTCTCTCTTGCACCTGGGCATACACATGAGAAAATGTATGTATATTTTATAAATTAACTGGCGATTAAGCCAAAGACAACTAAATTCTTATATCCTACGTTCTTATACAACTGAAATCACCTCAGGGCCAATTAATGTTTCATCAAGTAAGCCAAAGTGTTTATTTTCCTCAACACATACATTTACAAGCAGAACAGTTAACTTGGATTTGCAATATCACAGTTCTTATGACAGGTTATGACATTTACTGACTAACAACTCCTCTAAATTATAGGAAAACCTGTTAAGTCAAAGACAACTACATTCCTATATTTTATGTTCTCATACAAGTGACCTTTGACATCACTTCTTGACCAATAAAGGTTTTTATCAAGTAACCAGAGTGTTTATTTCCTGAAGACAAATATTTACAAGCAGAACAGTTTACATGCTTTTGTAATATCGCCACTCTCACGACAGGGAACATAGCCCAATTCATTAATTCTTTTTTAATAACGAGTGCCAAATTCTATCGTCAGCTGCTAATGCAATGTGGAGAATTCAGTAGCTCATGTGATTTATCATAACTAGTTCTTGTGCAAGTCCAACATATTTTGTCGCAAGCATTACCTACATCATCATCGGGTATGGTATATACTTCATTATTCTATCAAGTTTACAATCTATAAAATGCTTTATTCAAACAAAATACAGTCAAACCCGTCTTTAAAGGCCACCCATGGAAAACAGAGAATGTAGCTACAAAACACACTTTTTTGACACAGAGGTTGCTATTTTCTTTAATTTTTGTTATTCATTGCACTATCAGGGATGCCAGTTAGAATTGATCAGAGGGCCTGAAAATCACCTAGAATGAGCTATTTTGTACACAAAAAACCTAAACTATGGTCAGAAAATAACTTGCATCCCTGCACTGTCCAATATGTCCAATAGGAAATAACCAAAGAACTTGGACTCGACCTATTCATATTAACCCTTTACCTACAAGAACCGTGTGGCACCTGTACTAAGCCTATGGGAAAGAGACAGTTTAGAAGTCAACAGGTTAAATACTCCATAAGAGTCAGGGACCAAATTTAAGTTGGACTTAACTATGGCAGGTCGTTCATGCCACTGTTTACTCTCACCATTATGATCTTTAGATAATATTTTTTCACCAATAATGAATTATCAGAAAATGTAAATTCTGTAGATTTGTGACCATGATTTGTACATCCCTTGAAAGACCAATGCCAGTAAATGGTGAGAGCAAACAGTGGCATGAACGGCCTGCCATAGTTAAGTCCAACTTAAAGTCGATCTTACTCTTTGTGAAACACCCCCCTGATGATAAGCATGGTGAATACTAGTTACTTGAAATAAAAGTTGAATTATCTTCACCTGATTGACATGGACATTTCTCAATCTCTCCTCCAACCCTTGTTGCACCAGCTCCTCCTCCGTCACGCCCACCTCACCAAAATACTCCCTCATCTGCTCAGTCATAGGTGCTAGCGTTGTTCCCTCCACTCCTCCTGAAGGCAGACGACTGCTGGGAACACCCCTGCCGCTGAATGGACTGGTCTGGTTCTGATGGTGTGATGTGTATGGGGAGCCTCCCTGATTGGCCCCTGCGAATGAAGCTGAACTGTGATAGGCTGAGTTGTAGGTAGGATGGGACGATTGACTTGTTGGATGGGGGTGTGTTGGAGTACTATGGCTTGAGGGATAGTGAAGTGGCGATATTTCATTGGATGAGAGGCTACTGTGATGCAGATTGGGTGAGAGTTCATTTGTTCGCAGAGGGTCAAAGGTCACGCCTAAGTCACGGTTTCCAGGTGCAGCAAACGACCCGGACAAATTCTGCCTTATTTGATCCAATTCTCGCTGATCTGCGTCAAAGTCAATATTTGGGGGTCTGGTCGGTAACACTCTACTTCGCGTTTGGCTACTGAATATATCACCGGGTCTAAACCGGTCTCTGGTTGGTGAATTCGAGATAGGAGCTGAATCGTCGTCATCATCATCGCTCTCATTCAGAAGCGATGTCAGCGATTCAAGTTCATATTTCTCCTGCGGTGTAAGAGGGCGAGGTTGATTTCTAGCAGTACCTGAGGGCAGAGCTGGTGAAGCGGAGCGCAAGCTGGACGAATCTGCGTAATGAAGATCGTCCGCCATCAGACGGCTGACCCATTTCTTGGTGGCATGCTCTGATGAGCAATGTCCCGTTTGATCATCCAGGTGAGCCAACCTGGCGTAGTAATCGCTCTGGCGATCCCCATCAACGTCAAGACCAGTATCGCCATATCGATTCCCAGCCCCATCGATGCGCACACCTGCTAATAAATTACTCAAGTTTGGTACTGACTTTGCTGCACGCATCTCTCTGGATGTCGGCTTCGACTTGTCGCGGTGGCTGTTCTTCCTGCGGCGAGCTCTCGTGCGCATCTGCCCTATGCGACTGAGGACGTCCTCGTACGGTGAGAGCTCCCTCTTATGTTCGCTGCGAGGCGTGCTGCCCCTGCTGTGCTGCTCCTGCATGGAGGATAACCCAATGTTGAGAGCATGCGTGCGGTTATGACCGGTGACCTGATGTTGAGGGTGTCCGACCAGTGCTTGGAGTGCATGCATGCCTGAGATGTGGGGATCTACCAGTCTCTGTCCTCCATGATGCCGCAGCCCAGGGGTACTGTGTTGGGAATCGGAGAGATAGTCTGTAGGCCGCGGATCTCCCTGCAGGCTTGTGCTTCTAGGAGATTGAAGGTACACTTGATAGGGTAAGCCCGTCAAAGGATCGTACAACGTGCAGGTCTGCGCTGACGTATTCATCACCTGCACATGCTGTCTGGAGGCTAGCTCACTCCCGGGTGGAATACTGTAAGGTGATTGGTTCAGCCCATGAACGGGGAACTGCGATTGGTGAGTTTGGAAAGTACCCTGAGGCGATTGGTTGGTGGGGCTTGTCACACCCTGGAAGGGACCCGCCTGCTGCTGATGGGGCGGTACAACATTCCCATGAAGCAAATGCAGCGTGTGACCGTTCACATAGCTTGGAGATGGATTCGCGTTTTGATTCCTATTCAAGTTACGCGGAAACGCACCTGCATTTGAAGCAGTAACATGAGGGGTGTTCACATCATGCACTTCTCGATCAGGACCCTGCAGTCTGCTTGCTATGTGTGGATGGACATCTTGGACTGGCATCCCAACATTATCATAATGTTGCGCCACCCTCCCATCGGTTTCATCGGGTTGCGGCTGATTCTGGCGTACCACACCCGGTATCCGTCCCGCCCAGAAATCCTGACTAGGTCGGATCCACTGCGACTGTTCTCTTTCCTTCCCTCTCTCCTCTTTATCCTTCTCCTTTCTTACATCTTCTTTCTCTTCCTTTGCATTGTCAGTTCTTCTCTCCTCATCTGCAACTTTCCTCCCTCTCCCGTCGGAATCGCTCTTCCTATCATCTGCCTTCTCTTCCACCTTCCCTTTTGATGGTCGTCTCTTTGACCTTTGACCTCTGACCTCAACCTCCTTGCTCGGTGTGTGCCTCCCAATCCTTCTCAGCAAGGGATCATCGACCTCAGACTCCATCTCGCTCTTCTCTTCCTCTGCTTCCATCCTTGCTTCTTCCACTCCATCGCCGTCCTTCCTCTCACGGCTGACATCTTTCGTCTTCTCCCGCTGACCGTCGTCACGGGAACCGACGACCTCTCCCTGCCACTTTTTCGCCAGGAGGACATCTTTCTCGCCGGCCAAGTCATTGGTGTTCAGGACTCTCAGAAGAACAGCACATCTGTCAAATAGAGAATGAAAGAAAAAGACTCATAAACGAAGGCAGTATCCTGTGATCTATATGATCGTTAGTGGAGTCCAAAGTAAACCCCTATGGACTTTTTCAACAAAATATGACCCTTTTTTGCCTCAAAGCAGAACTGCAGTACTTGTAGCTACTTGCGCCCCTGTATAGCCAACAATGCCTAAGCGGTACCCGTTGATCACCCATGGTCCCTTTTTTCTTATGTTAATTGAGATCCTATTTGATGAGATAACCACCTGCCAGTGATCTCACAGAGAGGTCCAATCCCTCCTGGCCAAACTAGTGCAGATAGGCTTTGAAGCAGGTACAAATATGCTCTTAATCTCTACTTTTAGCTAATTTTCTTATAGTTGCTTCCAGGGCCCTGTCTTACAAAGAGTTGATATCAATCACAACTATGTACATAAGAGATAGGAGACTGCAAACTTGTGATTGATTGGAGGACTTGCGATCGATTTGGATCAATCGTAAGTCTTGTAAGACGAGGCCCAGGTTTAGAAAGGTCCGCCAGGGGAATGTATAGTCAACAATTCAACGGCAATGAATCGTGTAGAGTACGGGCCAAGATCAAACTTAACGGTTCTCACCTATTTGCTAGATGCTTGGCTTTCTTCTTCCTCACTTTCTCCCCGACCGTCTCTACATACTCCATCATCGCCGTCACATCCTCCTCTTTCGGCGGAGGATGCTTACGAAAGAACCGCTCCGAGTCCTCGATCCAGCGATACTCCGCATCTCCGACGTCCTGGCCACGACGACGACTCTTGGTTCGCTCCGATCGGATGTCGTTGTGGACGTCGACGATGTCGGGTGGAAGAAACTTGAGTGCTCTAACGCACCACCTTGCAATCTGGGAAGGAAGTGTGAGTGGGGAGATTGTTAAGCATGGCCCCATTTCATAAAAAAATAACAAATGCGTAATTTGTATGACAAATTTGCTCTCACTATGGCCCTGTTGCACAAAACCTACCATTGATGGTAACTTTGCCTTAAATGGTTACTACCATGGAAACCTTGATTTTGATTGGCTGTTAAGCCCTCCTACCATGGTAGTTACCATCAATGGTAAGTTCTATGCAAGGGGCCCTAATCAACTGCTGCGATATCAGTAGCTTATAACAGTTATTGTAACTTATTTTAAATAACAAGCTTGATGAAACAGGGCCCTGGCGCATACTAAGCGATCCTCCCGTCTTCCAATTTTTTGTAGAAAGGAGGTTTATATTACATATGGAAATTTAAACAACAACTATCCTCCTTTTACCAAGCAGAATTTAGTACATTGTAAGCCTTCTAGTACTACTGGTCTGACGTCAATACTATTCTGAGTCAATTTAGCTTTTCCCATTCAAAGGAAACGTTTAATCCCTTGAAATTAGATAATATTAATCACATGACTGTTCAGATCCTCGGTCATAAAGATTATACATGTAAGATAAGTAATGAATTGAAGACCGGCCCAGGAACAAACCTACGAATAGTCAGCCTGTTCGAAACGTCATGCCCCTCCTACTACCCATCCTCTCCAAACGGCGCTATAGTTCTCTTTAGAACTATAAGCTCAAAGAAAGATTACCAACAGTCCATTTCAGGACTACACACACACTCAAGAGAGAAAGATTACCGACAGTCCTTTTCAGGACTCCCCAATCCACCCCCCTCTCTCCCATGGTTCAACCGTAAGCCTACTGCTGCTTGTAAATATCGACCACCTAAGTCCACACTCCGGTAACTCAAGCCCACACGGTCATGTATAGTACCTCCACGTCTGTACCCGGTGACTTAAGCTTAAGCCTACTGTGGACCTACCTTGTCGTACAGACCATAGAAGCTCCTCACAGTGGACAACAGGTGGCGTCGATCATCCAGCATGCTCTGGTAGTTCTCGGCATGCCCTTCTAGAGCCCTGACGCCACTCCTCAAATTGGCAAACCCGTTGCCACCTTCGCTGACGAGTGTTTGAAACTCTTCTTTGAGGCCGTCTGCTTGTGCTAATTTGTCCTGTAGAAAAGAGAATGTATGCAGTTGGGAGAGATCGGCTCGAAACCCTGTGGCAGCACTCACAAAACGTGGAAGGAAGCGGAAAATCATCCGCTGCTCTTTTCAGTGACATTACCGATTCAGCCAATTTAAAATCTTCATGATACAACTTTCAAGGTTGTCAGACTATGTTTTAACTTTCACCACTGTGCTTCTCTGATTTTTCTGATTTCTATTGGATTAGTTCGCTATTAACACTGGATCCCCCTTTAAGGCGCTGTAAAAGACTACAGCAAAATAAAGTCAGACAAGCATAGTGAATTTTTATTCTAATAAATATAATCTATCCGCATCCACTCATAGCATACAAGGAACAAGAGATTTTTAATTTTAACTTGATTTTTTTTGACGGGCTGTACCTAATCCTCTCACAGACTGTACGGGGACTGTAGGGCGCTACAAACCGGGGCTCTAGGGGTTATTACTTACCACTGCTAGTGAAGCCACGCCCGTTTCAAAGTGATTACATAACATCTCCGCCCTTCCAAGAGAGTCAGCTATCTCAAGTCTCTTCAGCCCTGTTGGACCTTCATTCAGTAACCAGTTTGAAAGCTACATGAAACATAAAGATGAAAGAGGTACATACAATATTCTCATACAATTTTTATTTTTAATTTCTAATCATCACACATAAGTTGGCAATATGTAGTATTATTGTAAGTCATTTTAACAAAAGATTTTGTTTTGTGCATTGTTGACTATACGAAGTGAATGAAACATTATTGCATGGATTAGCACATTGAAAAACTAAATAATGTTCAACTCTTAAAATTGCCAAAATGTTGTAAAAATTCAAAATTCAAATTTTCCTAACAGTATGGTGGCAAAATATTAATTATTAGTGAAATTACAGTCATTACTGGCCAGAATCTTTACAGGAATGACATCCAGCTAAAGAAGGGTAACATGGTTAAGTTGTATGAGTGAATGGCTATAGCCCTTGCTTATCAATATTTTCATAAGCATTGGCTCTGGACAGCCTCTCCCCTCTGTATTGACAGTTCAGCAAAGAAATAAAATAAAAATTTTTTTTTAAGATGACAAACAAAACAAAAGCAAAACCCCCCTACCCCCAGACCAAAAAAATGAAAAATGAAAGAAAAGAGTACCAATGTACACCTATAGAAACGACCCCCTTTGACAAATAAGTGCTTACATTCTGCATCTCCTCCAGGAGATCGATCCGTTTCATTTCATCTTCCACGCGACCTTCGACCCTTCCCCTGGCCGCATCAAGCCTCTGCTTCATCATGGTTAGCTTCTCCCTGCAGTACTCCGCCAGCAGACGAACCTCACGGAAGACCGGCTTCTGGGCGACCGCGGCATAGACCTCATCGATGTCTGATTGGTTGATCTTTGATAGGAGGTCATCGCACTCTTGGCTCAAGGACTCCAGGCCAAGTTCCCTATATGACAATAGGATATAGGTTAAACTTTACCTCAAAGCAGAGCATCCTCTATTGGTGGGGTACTGGTCAACATATAATCCAATATCAACGGCAATGACAAGACAAGACAGTAAAAGTATGAACCATATTTCTCAAGTGTGAACCAAGTGATTTCGATATACTGCAAACAGTGTGCTCTGGGTGTGATTATTACGTCACAATAGAGAGCATGCAAAGTGCGCTGGTTCTCATACGCGGAATAGATGCGCGATGAAAACTACAAAATACCCGGATGTTAGCTCTACATATTGCCTGCTAGTTTAACACGCATTTTGCCATTGAATTTTCTGATCGGGCAACATATTTTGTCCATTGTTTGACTGTGTATTAATATTGACCGGCAAATTACACACAGAATCCCATTGAATTTTCTGAGCGGTGAAACCGTTTGTGTTGGTGCGAAGTTTTGTTGGCTTATCAATTAAACTTAGAGGGCAAAGCCATTTAAAAATTGCCCTGCTCAAATGTCTGATATGGTTAATAATACATTACATATACTCTTTTAAGAACACAGGACCAATTCCCTAACAAGAGAAATGAAGCAACAAAACAAGAACCTTCTACGATTAAAAGAAGGAACTATTGTTTAGCCCTAAGAAAACTCTCTGCCCTGAATGAAGCAAAACACTGCGTACCTGAAGAGATCTTTGACTAGCTGTTGCATGTTTTCTCGCTGTCTCTCTAGATCCTCTCTTGTCTCCCCGAGATCATAACTCTCCAGATCATCAAGTCTGGAGAAAGCATCAGGCAGTTTTGGGATCACCTCTTCATAACCCACAAAGAAAGGTTCAACCGTCTATATCATAAAAAGAAAGAGTAGAAACTATCACATATTGATCTATTACAGATGGTAATATCTTCATTTAGCATCCTTGAGCACGCTAAAAATAAAGTCTGTTGTAACGAATGACTGCTTTAGGGACCACCTGTTTCGAGGAGATTACATGTACACATGTATATAGATCTGTAGAGTGTAGACCCTATCCGGGGATACCAATTGCTGTTAATCAATTAGTCTGAAAAGAGACAATGACATGTTGGAACCACTGAGATATGATTGGCTTATGGTATGGCCAGTCATTAAAAAAAAAACTATTATTAATTTCCCGTTCATCGAAAGACCCCCTGCCTTTTATACAACCTCAATTTACATACATGTATATATTTTTATTATTTCAGGTTTGTGTGTGTATTGTGTATTAACTAAACCATTCAAGTATAATTGAAATCAAATCCCATGTAAACCTACAGTGTACATCAGTTGCAAAATTATCCAAAATGTATTTCAAGGTAGTAGGATCATCCTATTTTTCTTCATAAAAAAGAGGAAAATGCCAAACTCTTATAATATTTCTGATGAGATTCATCAATAGTGCGTAGTCATAATTTTAATTTTGTGTAATCTCTCTATCCATCTTCAAACTATCAATGCAATGCATCGCCAAAAACAAACGATCCCAATGGGAAAACACACACGCCCATAATTTCAATACATCACAAATTTAGTGTACTTGTTCCCTCCACATTCGAGTACATAACAACAAGTTCAGAAACGCCCAAATCCCTTGAATAGGAAGCAAAATGAAGGTCACATAGAATGCCAAAATCCTCCCACAAACATTATTTCATCAACCAAAGTACATGTACGTTTAAAAGTTCTACAAAAATAAAATTGTTGGCAATAAAGTACAGTCAAACCTGCTTTAGTGACCAGCTGTCTACAAACACCACATTTTTTGTTTCCCTTGAAAATGGTTTCTCATTGAAACATGTACTAAAGGAACCTGTCTACAAGGACCACTTTTTGTATTTCCCTTGGGCGGTGGCTATAGACCGGTTTGACTGTATTGTGCACAAAAAAATCTCAGGTTCTTGGGTTGTTTTTAACCCTAGTGATGACTGATAATAATATGAATAAACAATAAGAAATAATAATAGTCATTTTTATCCAGGGTGCCATCTGCAATCATATCTTTACCCAGGATTTTAGCCTAGCTACCATGATATGGCGCTCAAGCATTCAAGGAATTTATTCCTACCAGGTGCCCATTTATTACACTAGGGTGGAGAGTGGAAAATGTAGACTACTATCTTTCCAAATGAAATTAGTGCCGCAACAGGACTTGAACCACAAATCATGTGATTCAAAGTCCAGGAGGTATCCACTAGACCATGACACCTCTACTGTTCAAAAATACTTCAATCAAGTAAACAATTAATCTTCTGGGAACTGCACTTGGCATAAGAACATATTAAAACAAAAAAAAACACAAACAAAAAGAAAAGAAAATTGGTTGAACCAATGTTTAGGGACGATTCAGTAGAGAGCCCACACCAAAAATCTATAAAAAAAATCAAGTTCTCTTCACACGAATGCACCCTACACAGGTTACTTGTTAATGGCCCTTAGTCGGCTGTTAGAGACGGTCAATGATTAGAGACGGTCAGTTGTTAGGGATGGTCAGTAGAGCTGCCCCCAGGAAGACCATATGATGCGAATGACTTACGCTCTGGTTTCAAGAAGGAACATGATTTTACACAAGACAAATGCAAAAAAAAGATGTGTTGATTTTCATTAATTAGAAAAGATTCAGTTGAATACTCTCCAATCCTCTTGATAATAATATGTATATTTTTGTAAAGCTCAAGATTTTCCCTTTGTAATTTAGCCCATAGATTTATTTTTTATTTTGTTGTTGTTGGGGGGAGGGGGCAAGATTATACATGTATACGTTAGTCTTCACCCTGTGGGTATATTCTGCACCCCACCCCCAAAAGTTGCTGATGAGAATATTGTATAGCAAGCACCCTTAACACCCCACCCTACTTTTCTCTTTAAAAAACAAAAGGTGAATTAATTGAAATTAATTACAAGATTAGAAAAAGCAAGCTTATAATGTTTTTGTACTGCATTAAATCTCCTAAGTCAATCATTTGACTTCAAACATGTCCTTTTGAATCAATTAAAACATTTACCTTCCTAAACCGAACCCACGCACTGTGGGAGTACTGCAGGTATCCGCCAAGATCCGCCGTCAACTGACTCTTATCAACATGGTTGTACAGGTCCATTTCATCTACTACCATGATGGTCTGAGGGAATAGATATAATAATAATATTAATAATGATAATATACATTTTGAATTACTTCATGCACTATGCCAGCACATTGCACGGACATCCCAGTTTAGCTGTATGATAACTGCTATCGGGATTATTTCTACAAGGTACAAGGTACAGTATATATTATTACCCTGGTTATCGGATTCAGGCTTACCCGCACACAACGTATGCACATTTTCCACTCCCTGGGGAGCATAATAAAGATAGTGGGTTCTTGTATAGGACTCATGTCTGTCAGACCTGACACTCATGGTGTTCTGGAAATATTACCACTGCTTTAGCATGGCTGCTAATACGGCGCTCTAGCATTTCTGGGAATTAGTTCCTGCCAGGTACCCGTCTAATCACCTGGGTCGAATGCGGAAAATTGTGACAGTTGTTGTTATTAGCTACTGAAATCTTTGCTTCTGACTGGTTATCAGCAAATTTGTCACTGATTTTTTTTCATTTGTCATTGTGAAAGGGGTCCCTGATGTGACCGTTTGCTCTATACTCACCTGGAAGAGGGTAGATGGGATGTGTTTATTGCTCTTCTTCTTACTCTGCCTGAGGGCTAGTAAGGTCTGTGTGTCTTTGAGGCACTTCTTGTCGATGGGTTGGATCAGGTACAGCACGAATGGACCGACCGCACTGCTTGTCTCAGCCTGCAAGGACACCACAAATATTTTACTTTCTAGTTTATTGATACAAACTCTCAAGGTAGGATTATCATCAGACACGAACAACAAATATTAGGACAAATTACATGTAGTCATGTACATAAAGCTTTATACATGTAGACATATCCTATTTTGTCAAAGACCTAAAGCGATCAAAGCATGCTCGATTGCTGAGTGCTGGTAATGTACAATTGTCTTTGAGGCATTTCTTGTCGATAGGTCGTTTCAGGTATAACATGAAGGTGCTTGTCTCACCCTACAATGATACCACAAAGATTACACGAAGCTTAGACTTTTTCCTAAATGAAAAAAATTAAATTAAAAATGCAGTGTCTTTTTAGCTCTCAGAAGTAATAAAATAAAGATATTTTACCTGTAGACTGTTGAGGGAAGACTTGAGCATGGAGATGAAATCCAACGTTGAAAAACGCAGATCAGCAATGAAGGCAAAACCATGAACCTTGGTGGTGGGGCTAAATGAACAAATAGAAAAAAAAAATTACATTCCAGTTTGATTTTTCTCCTGACTTAGAGAGAAGGACGAGTTCTGGAAAGAGGTGAAAAATAATTTGTGAGCATTTTCATTGTTATTATGCAAGTGTGGAAGAACATCAGAGAAATGAATGTTCCCTGAAAAGCATGATTCTTCAAATGCCTTCATATTCTAAATATGACATGTAACAGCTTAAAAATGAGGACTACATTTTATGCCCAGGGGTCTTGTTAATTATTTTTGAAGGAGGTAATTTGAATTTTATAGGAGGTACCATCACTGTGAAGGAGCGAAGCGACTTAGCCCGAGAGAGCGAAGCGACCGAGGGGCGGGAGGGTGTGGGAGGGGGGTGTCCCCCCTCCCACGGTAGGGACCTTTTGGGATTTTCCACTTGAAATCGTGCAATCTGGTGCATACCTAAGAAGAAAATTTGTAGTTATCTTTCCTACCTTGTATTACACATATATTGTAATAAACACACATATTGTTCATGTTTAATATTACATGAACAATCTAAGAAAAGTTATTAAGTTGATAATTATTTATCACTTTGTACCATTACTTTGTAATTTTTAATTAAACTGAGATGATGCACCATACTCAATCTTTCTACATCATGATTTGTTGAATACATGTACAGTATTTAAATAATGGGCAGCAGAGGCTAGATTTTGATTTTTTTTTTACTTGTGACTTTTATTTGGCTCCCCATATGAATTCTCATTTAATTATTTTTTTTTGACATGAAATTATTGAATACATTTAAGAATTTACTTCAGTTCCTGTTCATTTTATAATGTTATATCACTGTTTTTCCTGACAAAGTGAAGACACTGTATATTTGTTTATTCAACTTTTTTAAGGAAATAAATGAAAATAAAATAAATGAATTAACGGATTGGCTTCCGATTGCGATCGGAAGTTAGTTTTGAATATTCGCGGAGCGCGAGCCTGCATATATCATGCGAGCTAGCTGCGGGGATCCGCCGGGGACGTGGCCGGCCTAAACTCAGCCGAGTTCAAAACTCTGTTGCCGGTTTGCGCATCTCAGAATCTAAAGTACGTTGTCTCTAGACATTGCACGCACGTGTATAGGCCCCGGTTTCCGTGATCTTCAAATATCAAATCGGCAACGGATAGTTTGGTTACAGCGAGCTAGCTTCAGTTTTGTTATGATCAGTGTGTTGTGCAGTGCATGCATCGTCTTCTCGCGTGCACATCGGGATCGCAATGGGGTAGGGACGGGCGGGCTTGGCCGCCGCGCTGTGGGGGGAGAACTGCGATGTAACGTTAGATAGATAGGTCTAGGTAAGTACGGACGACGTCGCGTTCGTGATCGTAAGGGATTTCGTCGACTGCGGCCGTGTATGTGCGGCACTAATTATATCTTGGACGAAATTAAGGAATATTTGGATTAGCATTGATTTAGATCTACTTTCTGTGATTTTTGCAAGGTTTATTATAGGAATTATAGCCGGTAAGAAACGAGTGAATAGGCGGCAAGTTTTACCGGTTACCGGCTTTAAACGACAGCCCTGATGCCACATGTTTGTGTAGTCCTTTATACATCTTTCTGGGTACAGTCCTATTTCTTTTACCAAGACTGGGACAAATTTCTTATCAGTTTGATGATTCCAGAACCTTGCAGTACACACCAATACTTACATACACCTTTATGCTACATGATCAACTTTTTCTGATCGATTCCACACCGTTTCTTTCACAATGCAACCGCATGACCAGAAATCAACTCTATCTTTAACCATTATTCAACACGTAAATGAACCACTATATACACAAGAGGCCTGTCCTCATCAGCTTGAGATTGCCAAATAGCCCGCTATTTCTGGTTTGGGAAATAATCCCGAAGTTACAAAACCTGTTTTCATCAGATTGAGACTTGACCTCAAAACTTGAAACAAGCTCAAGAAATTAGCTCGAGATATTTTGCTCAGCGTTCGTGATAATGCGAGTCTTCATGCTGGTGAGGACGCAACCGGACAAATAGCGAGATAATTTTCCAAATAGCAGGATATTTTGCAAACTAGCCCAAGATATCTTGGGATGATTATCTCGACCAAATATCCTGCAAATTGCAACTTCGTGCTGATAAAGACACAAATTAACTTGATAATTTGCGATCAGGATATCTGGCAATCTCATGCTGATGAGGACAGCTCCACATTAATACCCACCTTGTGATGTTGATGTAGTAGCGCAGGATACGATCAAGACCGCTCCCCATGACCCTTGACTCCAGTATCCCATGATTCTGTGCAGGAAAGGTCACGAGAGGTCGTCCGCTCTGATCCCGCCCACCTGCTCAATAAAGGGGTTAAAGACACCGGTAATTTTTTTTTTATTATTCAATTTCTCAAAAGCAGAAGTGTTTTAGGGGCTACATTTTCTAGTGCTTATAATACATCCTCAGGGCCAGGGCATCCAAATATATGAAAAAAATTGTAAAGAATCACTCACTATCCATCCAAATTTCAAAATTTCCCAAAACTTTGCATTACCTTTAACCAGAATAGAATCAAATTCATGACTTTGGATTAAACTTCATATTGCGGCCAAATATGTACATGTACATGTAGCTCTCTGGAATAGCAGGCATGTATTACATCTGGGTGGAGAGTGGCAAATGTGGATTAATGTCTTGCCAAAGGACGTTAGTGCCAGACTGGGAGTCAAAGCCTCAACCCTTGGATTATGAGTTGAGTTAATCTGTAATTTAGCTAACAATAACAAAAATATATATCTGATAAAAAAAACGGTGCTTATAAAAAGCTTCACACACCAAAGTCTCTAAGCGTTATAACAAACAAAATGCAAAGTTAAACAATTACATATTAAACAAAACAAAAAATTACAAATAAACCCTAATGGCCAAATTAAGTAGCCCTCTGACATATCAGGTACCTACATTACATGTATAACATCTGGGCCCCATTTCACAAAACTTGTCATCAGTGACAAATGACAGTTTTTGTTATTTAAGCTAGTAAAATCCTTCCTTCTGATTGGTTATCAGCAGACTTGTCATTGATTCTTGTAATTTGTCATTGAAAAAAGGCTTTGTGAAATGGGTCCCTGGTTGGAGAGGGTCAAATGTGGATTATTGTCTTGCCAAAGGGCGTTAGTGCAAGGCTGGGATTCAAACCTGGTAATATTTTAAGGGAGTCACGCGTCAGTTTCCGTGTGCAGAAGGCCATAATTCGCTGACACCAGACTTGGAGGGAAAACCAGGCCTTAAATTAATCGACGGCCATCGACGGCCAGGCCGTCGATGCCCCTATGACTGGCCGTGGTGCCCTCCCAAAAAAAGATAAATTCACGGCCAAAAAGGCCGTGCCCTTTTTTTCAAACTGGCCGTCGTGCCTTTTTTTCCAACTGGACGTGCCCTTTTTTTGAAATTTGCGCTCATAAAACCACCAATTGCGCCCATAATCATCTAAAACTAGACGGCAAGGCGCAAGTGTTTTCCGTGAAAATGCGCCCATAAATTATTAGAACAGTAAAAATACACGAATCACGAACAGTTTGCCGCCCACGAGCTCTCTTCTACTGTTCTAGCTTCGTATTTAGTGCTTTAATAAGGCGCAAGTGCCGTGAAAATGCGCCCTTTGTTATTATATAGGCAATGCGCTAGCGCACGTACGTACATTCATGCGATCGCTTGATATGCATGGTGCATGCTGTTGACGCACGCACGTACGTAGAATTTACGTACAAATCGAAGGCCAGGATCAAGAAAACAAATCGTCAAATGGAGAAATAAACAAGCATTCAAATAGTCATTAGAGATCTGTCGAGGTTTGTTTGTAGGTCTAGTTTATTATTTTATCTCAAATAGAATTTAGAATTATCTTATTAATAAGTTAAGAACACCTACGATGTTGTTGATCGTAGTTACTCTCATTTTGCCACCAGCCGACCTAGCTTCAAAAAGCTACCCCGCCAGCTTCCCAAGACGAACGTTTTGCGTCCCGGTAAAATTACGCGCTATCTCCGAGGGTGCATCGGTTTCGCTGGCAAACTTCCAGCCCGACAGCTTCCCACCAAAAGTGGCGAGAGTGTGTGTGCGAGGTATGATTTTGGTTTCGTGAACGCAACTGAGCTGAGCGTGTCACTTTCAGCTGTCGAATGTCTAATGACATTTTTACATCTTATTTCATTAGTTAGGCCTATTTAGACCTTTCTATACAACAGTTAAAAAGATAATTTCTTCAAATTTGCTCCTACTACGTACTACCGAGAGTGTGGCGGAAGGTTTGTGTGTGAGGTGCGATTTCGATTTGGGATACCCGGCCCGGCCCGGTAAACTTGCCAAGTCCTTCTGACTTTCGATGTTTGTGAAATTGACAATTTATTTATTCATTTGCTCATCAATATTTTTAGTTACTTTAAAATACTGTTTAATGTGCAAGTTTGATGTTCTTAATCAATCTTTCCTGTTCACATTGTTAAGATTAAAAAGTTATTAAATTGATCGTTCTATTCACATTATGAAATTAACATTTATTTGTAGACTCTCTTTGAACTTATGATTAGATAAGGGGCCTCTCTGTTTTTGGAAAATTGCCCATTGCTCTGGTAAATTCCCGTTGGCAAGGGGCAACTTAAAAAAAAAATTGCCCCTTGCTCCTGGCTGCTAAATCTAAGGCTTGCGGGCCGCCGCCTTGTTTGTATGTACCGTAGACCTCTATACATTCTGTGAAGAAGCTGGTGCTAAAAGTCATGGGAAATTGATCCCGCACAAGTTTCATAAAATACACATGACATCTAACAAAAATAGAATCAATTTTTTGGCCTCATACTCGATGCCCTTTTTGTAAAATATTTTGGCCTCGATGCCCTTTTTGTAAAAATATTTTGGCCTTGGTGCCCTTAAAAATATGAGGTACTCAAGGCCAAACTGGCCTTGCCCTAAAAATGACGAAATTTAAGGCCTGGAAAACCATTAATAGGAGTACAAATCTGCACACAGCAAACCTGTTGGCCAGTCAAGAATTACCCCCTTATCTCTCGTGAGTCTAGCTTCGGATCCCGCTTCGAATCGGGTGAGGGAAAAGCAAAGCACTACATAAGGTTGAATGGTCATAAAACTCAAGGCTAACCCTGGTGATTGACAACACCTGTTATTGGGTAAACACCTGAATGGTGTTGAATTCCCCATGAGAGCTAACTACCGAGTGTCTTTAAAGCCCCTCTGCACTAGTTTGGCCAGGAGGGATTAGACCTCCCTGCAAGGTCACTGACATGTGGTTATCTCAGAAAATCAGCTCTCAATTAACATATTAAAGAAAAAAGGGGATCATGGGGGACCAATGGTCACCGATTAGGTATTGTTTGCTATATTAGAGGGAGCAGGTAGATTTAAGTAGTGCAGTGGGGCTTTAAGACGGCCACATACATACATGTACATGTATGTAGTGCTCTGGCATATTGGGTTGAACTTCATTGAAGAAAAAAATGTTCTTTATTGAGAAGACTGTTTTAACATCATGCTTGTGCCAGTGTGTAATTGTGCTTCCTGGGCTTCAAAAATTACTCTTCCAAAGGGTGGATCCACAGTGATCCCCTCCCTCCTCCCACCTTTACATTCCCTTCCTGAGTGACCTTTGACCTACCTGACATGATAGCGACCTCTGAATGTAGGAGGTCCTCGTCTGGCATCCTGGCCACAGGCTCCATCCGCAACAACTCACCTGAAGATCAAAAAAATAATATATATTTATAATACAAACAAATTAATAACATACACTGTACAGTACTGGGGGGGGGGTGTTTCACAAAGATTCTAAGTACAACTTAACACTAAGTTGGACTTAAAAATTATGGACAGCCATTGGAGCCTTAAAATGAAATATATTCAAAAGAAGAAATTCAAGTATTTTAGAATTTTTTATAACTTCCACATCAAGAACATGAAATCTCCTTATGACAGAAAATATGAATGATTTTAATCAACATTTTATGCCTTTCAAAATAACTTTTACAAAACATTTTCAAAGATGCTAACGGCTTTCCATAATTTTTAAGTCCAACTTAGAGATAAGTTCAACTTAGAATCTTTGTGAAACACCCCCCAGATCTACAAAATACAGTATAGGTTGGTATTTCATTTTTGTGAGGAACTCATCATTGCGAGGTATGCAATGCATGCATGAATGTGTATTGCAAGTTTTTGGTGTTCATCATCAAGAAAACAACAACACCTGCAGGTGTTTGTATCTCCATCCTCAATTTTGTTTTGTTTTACACGACAACAATTGTATTAAAATGATTTGAGTTCACCACACCTTTTTTGCTTCGGGACCCAGAGGAGATACATATTCAAGATATGAGCAATTTCCCCTTATAAGTGACCGAATACTGGGTGTAAGATCTCTATCAGTATCAGGCTGACTAGCAGAATAACAAAATGTGACTTTAACTCGGTAAATGTTCAAGCAATATTGTAGATTTTCTAGCGACAGTTGAAGTTCAGGAAGACAGAGTAATACAAAAATAATATTGATTTGTCATCCGGGTACTGCCCTTAAAATAATAGGCCTAGACTTACTTAACACTGATTTATTGCACCACTTGGAAGCCAACTACTCTGTATAAATACCAACGTAGGTTTCAATCGCATATTATCATCAGTAGGGGCGCTGGTCTGAGAATGAGGATCGTCCTCATAAACAAGGATATTCTCATAAACGCAGACAAAATGCGTCCTCAAAAGTAAGGACCGTCTGTATTTTCGAGGACATATTTTTTTTTTGGCCCTCTGCGGGTTTCGGGTTACTAGTTCACCGTCTACTTTTATGGGTTGTCCGTCTTCCCAAGGATTTATTTATTGCTCATAATGTGAAAGTCTCTGTAGAGTAAGACCGCCAAACTTCGGACACTTAAGACAAAACGGGGGAAAACATTAAATTCTTTTTTAATTATTGAAAGATCAAATATACTATTATTGTGCAAATACTGTTTACACATGTATGTATGTCATGTAAAAGAAAATTAGTAAAGGAAATGGAAAACTAGAATTATTTACTTACCCGCCGAACCTGTTTTCATGCCAAGCTTCGGACGTTCATGTGTAGCGCACGTAAAGTGCACGTATAGCGCATAGCGTAAGTATAGCTAAAGTGCGCATTCATCGGAGGTTTGGAAACCAGATCAAAATCGTTCGACGGGGGTAAGTTTGACTGCGTTGATTTCATGAAAAAAAGTATTATTTTCTCGTTTTGGGTAGATTTAAGTTAGGTAGAACTATCAGAAAGATGTTTTTCACAACATTCGTACAATATTTTGGTGCTAAAATCTTACGAAAGGGCTATTTTTATGGCCCGATTTTGTGCTAGTCGCAAGCTCAAAAGTATCTCATCGCATGTATTAAATCAATGCAGCCGCACACCGCAACGCACACACGATATCTCTGTCTAATTCAGATTCCAACTTCCGATCACCGCTGTGCCTGTCTTCGGCCAGGCGAGCACTCGGGAGCTCCGGCGTGGGATACCTGCTCCGCCCGCACGGCGCGCGCGAGCGCTTCCTATTGACTTTGTACATGCGGCCGTAAACTGAAACGCTCGGCCGATAACTGGCTCCAAAACAGTGAAAATTGAAATGAATATTGTCATGGCAATTCGTGATTTTTTTCTGGGATTCTTTTTTTGTTTAAATAATAATAATATTTGCTTCATGATTTAAACAAAAAATGATAATAAATAGGAAGTAAAGGGTCCTAAAAAAAGGATTTTGTCTTAAGTGGCCGAAAACGGGCTCCTTTACTCTAGTCAAAATGACACTCAATGTTGCCTGTCCGAAGCTTGGAAGAGCGCCATCTTCTGGTAGGGGAATCTATCTGGTACCCCTAGGTCTGTGGTAACGGCCGCCATTAGAAAATTTTCGCGATAGAGAAAAAGTATCTCATAAGCTCCCATAATTTTGGCAGAAACCACCTGAAATATGCCAAGGATTTGTTTGTTATCGATATATTGGAGGCTCTAGATCTAGATCTACAAAGTCAATGTAAAATACTTCAAGAAAATTATTGAGGAATCCTTTTTTCGCATCGCCAATGCGCCGATCAAAAATATGAAACGTCTGCGAAAATGCAGACGATCCTGATTTTTTAGGACGCATCGGTCGGCTTTCACAAAGACGATCCTCGTTTATGAAGACGATCCTTATTCTTGGACCAGCGCCCCTACTGATTATCGAGTCGCATATATTTTTTTCTTCGATCTAAACCCCTGGCCGCCCACCAGGCTATGCCGCCCACCGGAGACTCTACTCTAAAAGTTAGTCTACTCTAAGCCTACACGCAAGGCAAAATGATTAGAAAAACTTTGCACGTCACAAAAAACTCTTAGCTCGTGTCAAATTAGACCGAATTTTCTGTCTCTTTCGTTCGTTAGCCTAGCCTCTTATTGGGGTAGGGTCGGCCGGCTCTCTCTTTAGAGACGGAAGCCGTCTATACACATGCTCTTGACAACGCCACGGCCATTTCAGGTCGTAGCGTTTTGCCCCCAAAATCCCCCAAAATGTAATTTTACCTCATGCATTGATTATTTAAAATTAGGAGAAGGTTATACTACATCGATTCCACTTACCAACTTGACTGTATAATGCGTTTAATGGTCCCTTTTCAGGAAATTACGGGTCAAAATCGAAAGGCATGCAGTGGTGTTCCGTAGTCTTCCTGCGTATGTTGTTATTTTTTATTTATTTAAATCTCATCCCTTCTAGTCTGTGCGCAAGGCAAAATGATTATGAAGGAGATGCTGTGATAACGTCATTACGAACTCGTAGCTCGTGCACATCGATTTCCATGCATGTCCGTTTCTAATTTTGTTAGCACTAAAATATAAAATACAAATATTCAATGGAAGACTAGCGCCCGGAGGCAGCTGACATTTTCCTACATGAGCTCCTAGCTTTTTGCGTTATTATTGCAATTTATCAGTGTCTATTTTAGATAAAGACTTGAACAGTCGAAGGATTATAGCACATGGACACTTTTCGACATTTCGTGCAGTGATTTTGTACTCTCTATTTGATGTGATGAGAGTAATCTGACTTTGCCGTCTTCAGTGATTAAGTGCAGCCATTTTTTTTTACGTGTGGATACATTTTTACATGTGGAGTACTAGCTCGCCTGACATTGCAGCATATTCACTCAAGCATATATACAATGGAGTGCACAATTGACTGGTTTGCTATGAATAGACCGGTGTCAATGCAGCATGAAGCTATCGGTGAGCATTCTATTTGTATGTACACTATGCACTCTGAGAACTGAATATAGTAACTTACCTGTTTGTATTCTACAACTCAACTTATTTTCGGGTGTTTTATCTCCAAAACTTTTTCACCACAAGTACTTATCAGCACGGATCTCGTATTATAGTAACTGCAATTCAACATTTCAACTTGAGCTACTATTATGTGGAGACATACACCCTAATCCAGGCCCTTCTCTATCTACAGCATGCACTAAAGTCATCCGTAAATACCCTCTATCTCAACTATATGCCTTAAGAAACACACCAAAAACAACCCAACTGCTACCTACAGTATGGAATACCATCAAGAGCTTGGGAATCCAACGGAAACCAATTCACCATCGTGGCAAACGAGCTGGACAAAGGAGACTAGAGAGACAGGATTTACTTCTATTTTCTAAGCCTACACACGTACATGTAGCAGACGATGAATCAACACGCTCGATACCAGTTATAATTCAACATAGAAGAAATCGGTTTAATAACAATAAATTACGAACCAATCTTTTAAATCTTCGTCAGATTCCTATAGATAGGTGCGAAAGTCACGGTTTTAATTTACCCAAGATTCTACTTACAAATCCAAGATCGATTAACAATAAATTGGATGAGCTTGAAATTGTTGTGAAAGACAACGGTGTTGATTTAGTAGCGCTGACGGAGACTTGGGAAGTTAAAGACTCACCTTTAGAGTTACTATCCATTGATGGATTCGCCACTTTCTCGAAGCCACGCGAAGGTCGACAAGGAGGTGGAGTAGCTTTACTTGCCAAACATGGACTAGAACCTTATCTTTTAAGTGATATTATTGTGCCAGAGAATATTGAAGCAATATGGGTAATGTTACGACCACCACACTTACCGAGACAATTATCTTGTATCATACTGTGTGTTCTTTATTTTCCGCCGAAAAATCCAAATGGTTCTGATTATGTTGATCATATACTCATGACTGTAGATTCTTTATATGTTAAGCACCCCGATGCAGGGATATCAATTTTAGGTGATTTCAATGATTTTAACTTTCGAGAAATCGTAAGAGATGATAGGTTTAAACAAGTAGTGGATAAACCCACGAGGGATTGTAACATACTTGACAAGATTTACACAAATTTTTCTGAATTTTATACGAATATTTTTACTCTTCCACCAATCGGCAAAAGTGACCACAACTGTATCATTTGGTCTCCTGATAATTTTGTTAAACGAACAACTAAAAAGAAAACCAAGATTGTACGTCCATTGAAAGACAGTGGGATACGCTTGTTTGGTCAGTGGTTAACTGTTCATACATGGGAGGAAGTTTTTCAAAACTCTGATTTAACGTTAATGTGTACCAGGTTAATCGATACTCTTCAAACTCACCTTGATTTATACTTGCCTACATGTGAAATAAAATTGTGCAATACTGATAAACCATGGGTAACTCCACATTTAAAATCACTTATCCGTGATAGACAAAACGCTTTTAAGAAAGGAAATAATTATCTTTGGAAACATTTACGCAATAAAGTTGCTGAAGCTATATCTGTTGCTAAAAAGAATTATTACAATTCTCGTATAAAAAGAGAAAAGTTGAATAATCCGTCTGCTTGGTACAAACATATTAAAATACTTACAAATGGTAAATGTGACCCCGTTCCAATTACTATTCCTGGTATTGAATCACAAAAACCTCATTGTTATAAAGAAGCTGCTAACGCAATTAATAATTTGTTTGTGTCTATTGCCTCTGATCTTCCTCCCTTAGATAGGAGGACTTTACCATGTTTTTTACCTTCAAAGTGCAATAGCCCAGAAATCAGTAACTGGGAAGTGTATTGTAAATTACGTAAAATACAATTGCAAAAAGCATCCGTTAGTAATGATATACCGGTACGCATTATACGGGAATTTGCATGTGAATTGAGTGTACCATTTACGAAGATTCTAAACCAATCTTTTAGACAAGGAAAAGTTCCGACCCAATGGAAAACTGCAGAAATATGTCCGATTCCAAAATCTCAACCTCCTCATATTAATAATCTACGTCCAATTGCATTGACTTCATATTTTTCCAAAGTAGCAGAATCCTTTATAGCAAAATGGTTATTAGAAGATATTGATAAACATATTGACACTCACCAATTTGGCAATAGACCTGGCCTGTCTACTACACATTATATTATTGGTCTTTTACATAGTCTATATAAAAATGCAGAAAACAGTAAATCTGTGTCAACTGTTATTTGTACTGATTTTAGTAAAGCTTTTGATCGCATAGATCACAATATTCTTATTAGAAAAATGATTCATATGGATATAAGACCTTGGATAATAGATTGGATTGCCAGTTTTTTAGAATTTCGTAAACAAAATACAAAATATAACGGTGTTTTATCAAATGTTGAATTCAATCATGCAGGTGTTCCCCAAGGTACACGTCTTGGGCCAATTCTCTTTTTAATTATGGTTAACGATTTATGTGAGCAACTTTCTATACCATATTTTAAATATGTCGATGACCTCTCGTTAGTACAATGTCGGAAATCTACAGATGTCTCACAATTACAATCAGTACTTAATTCTGTGCAATCTTGGTCTATTGTGAATAATATGTCACTAAATCCTTTAAAGTGTTTTACCCTCCAAGTTAGTTTCATGAAAAATCCACCAGATCCAGAAATTCTTTTTATTAGCAACACCGAGTTGTGTAATAGGCATAGTGCTAAGATTCTTGGAGTGATCATCCAGTCTGATCTAAAGTGGAATTTGTATATAGATGAGCTAATGAAAAGATGTAATAGAAAAATGTATATGTTGAGGAAACTCAAGAAATTTAATTTACCTTTAAATGATTTAGTATTAATCTACACAGGTTATATACGACCAGTATTAGAATATTGCGCCCCTGTGTTTCATAGTGGTCTTACATCTGAACAGAAAAACAGTCTTGAACGAATACAACGGAGGGTTTGCAAAATTATTTTAGGCTCTAATTTTATGTCATACTCACATGCATGTCAAGTATGCAATTTAAGTACACTTGAGGAAAGAAGACTAGTACTGTGTATAAAATTTGCAAAATCTTTAACAACTCACCCAGCATGCCAGAACTGGCTACCTTCAAAAAAAATAATTAGAATGTCATTACGTCAGACTCCTACATATCATAATTTCAAATGCAAAACCAATCGCTTCAAAAATAGCCCTTTACCATATTTGATCAATCTAATTAACCATAATTAAATGCTTTTTTAACTACATGTTAATTTTCAAACACAGTACTAGTCTTCACCTCAGTCGTGTTTAGTCTTAAAATCCAATGTATTCATTTTAAACGAGAGTATAAATCTTTCCTTTGTTATTCTTAACGTGTTATGTTATTTTGAATGTATTTTTAACAATCTTTTTAACGTGTAAATATTTAAAAATGCAACCTGTCACTTTATTATTATGTCAGCATGTAAACATGAATAATCCAGCTTCTGCTGCTTTTCATGTAAAATGACAATTATGATGCATGTATTTTGAAATTACCTAATAAACCATTATTGAGGACATGCATGGAAATCGATGTGCACGAGCTACGAGTTCGTAATGACGTTATCACAGCATCTCCTTCATAATCATTTTGCCTTGCGCACAGACTAGAAGGGATGAGATTTAAATAAATAAAAAATAACAACATACGCAGGAAGACTACGGATAGGGTGTCTGATCGCGCACCCGATGTTGTGTGCTAAAATCTTTCCCATAGAGATTGCACACATCCCTATGTGGTCTACATGCATTGCGCGACCAAGCAAATTTGGTCAATGATTTTATGAAAAATTTGAAATTCAAACCTTTATAACAAATGATCCTGAAGGTGAAACTCAATAAATGTGGTGTCATATGAAAGAGCAGGTTTTTCTCCATATTCCCCATAGGGGGCCACCCCCGGAATTCTAAAAATATCTTGCTCAAAACAGCGATTTAAACATCGTTTCCATGGTAACTCGGAGATTTTCCAATTTCACGAACTGCTCCCCCGAGGGATAAGTTGGGCCAGCTGTAAAGAATATATCCATGCACTTATTTTTTCTCTAGTCCCAAGGGATCATTTGTTACAACAGTTTGAAAATACCATTGCTCCACGCTTTGCATATCGTGCTGTGCATTAGCTGTGCAGCTTTTGAGCAGAAATTATAACTCTGCGTGAACCACTTTTCTGTCCATTCTGACCAAAATGCTATGAATATTGCACAGTTTTTGAGGGGCTGTATCTTTTGATAGAAACATCGGTGAGTCTTGAAATTTGAAAGGTATTATTTTGATTAGGTCTACATTTTTCATTCCAATATCCAACAAAAATGGTGAAAAACGATCCCAAATTGAAAATTGAAAAATCGTTCAGACACCCTACTACGGAACACCACTGCATGCCTTTCAACACGGCTGTCGATTTTGACCCGTAATTTCCTGAAAAGGGACCATTAAACGCATTATACAGTCAAGTTGGTAAGTGGAATCGATGTAGTATAGATCTAGGCCTAACCTTCTCTAGACCGAAAACTTCAGTCTCTCTAATCGTCGGTTGTTCCACTGAGACTACGTCTGGCTCCACTAGACCTCCGATTATAGAGACTGAAGATTGTCCTATCGGGACTGTACGGAACCAATGGTTCGGTTCGGCAGGACCGCGATAAATGAGATATGCTACGAGATTTTCACTCTTTACATCCTCATACATGCTGCAATATGACAATAATTAGAGTCTAATTAAAAATAACATATAGGTCTATATAGCTTATTTGACTTATGATAGCTTGCTCATTTAGATCCTAAATTAATGATTAATCCGAGAAAGTCTCGTCGTCAACATTATCGGTCTTGGTTTTAGTTGATGAATATTAATTTTTTCTTTTCGAACGTCCAATAGCTACCGTAGCTACATAAGAGTCGGCCCGGCTTGACCAACGAACTCCCACGAAACGAGTGCTGATTGGCCATTGGCTATGTTTTGGTAGGTGGACCCGGAAATATATCGGCCGCCGGGTAATATTTCGAATGCATGAACGTACTGCTTCGCGGTTCTGAGGTACAAATTGGATAATTCATATAAGTAAGTCCGTAAATTATTTATTTAATATTAAGTTATCAAATTTTGAAAACTGTAATTAGGACAAATGACATACCGACCTAGACTTTTCTAATTTACATCTGATTTAGATCTAGAAATCAGAAAATTAGATCTAAATAAAGAAAATCGGGGGAGAAATGTCGGAAACGAAAAGCTGTTACGCTGTGGCTCTAATTTACCCGCACGGTACGAGATCTCTGGGTTGCCATCTGTATTGGGGAATGACAACAAATGTCAGTTTTATTAAAGAAATGACCCAAATCAGATGGTTATTGCTGTCTAAACCTTCTCCTAATTTTAAATAATCAATGCATGAGGTAAAATGACATTTTGGGGGATTTTGGGGGCAAAACGCTACGACCTGAAATGGCCGTGGCGTTGTCAAGAGCATGTGTATAGACGGCTTCCGTCTCTAAAGAGAGAGCCGGCCGACCCTACCCCAATAAGAGGCTAGGCTAACGAACGAAAGAGACGGAAAATTCGGTCTAGATCTAGTGTCAAATGTGTCAAAAAAGACACATTTTTCATTTTTTCGGTCCACCCTGTTACTTCATGACTTGATGATATCATCAAGTATTCAAGCAACACCATTCTCATGATTGTGGCAACATCAACATCATCCTTGACCTTATTGGGCAAGTAGCCCAACACAAAAAAACCGTCAACATTTACAACCGCCACTGACACTGTCTTTACAGCGACTTGGTCCACACGACGCGACGGTGAACCTGCACACAACATACGGTCTATACAGCTACAGACCATGCAGACGATACGCAGTGCTTCACAAATTTAATGCACGGCCAAGTTCGCAGCGTCTGTAGCAACAACACACGATTTTGAAAAGAAACCTCCCAAACGATCGTAAAAACATACTCATTCTCACAATATACTTACAAAAATTATAGTCGTCAACTTCCATATTTGATTACTAATTCGGTTCGCTTAGTAGATATGAGAATTACAGTTACGATTCATCGCATAATGGGACATTTTGTACGGAGAATTCGGGTTAGGTACCGGTAGCGTAAATAACATTTCTAAATTATGAATCACAAAATGCAATCCGCAAAAGTTTGTGCCTTAAAAGACCGCAGATGGCGCTAGACCTCCGCTGGCAGCAGGGCAGCGTTTCATGAGACCGTCAATGGATCGAATATCGGTGAACTTGTACTTATGACGGTCTCATGAAACGCAGCCTGATCCAGGCGCACTTCCGGGGGGGGGGGCCGGGGCGAGCGGGCCTTGCCCCCCCCCCCCCCCCCCGCACACAAAAGAGAGAGAGAGAGAGAGAGAGAGAGAGAAGAAAAGGAAGGGAAAGGAAGAGGGAAAGAGAAGAGAAAGGGAAGGAAAGAAGAGGAAGAAGAAAGAAGGGGAAGAAGGAGATCGGGGGGGGGGGGGAGGGCCCAAGGGGCCTTGCCTCCCAGGCTGTTGCCTCTCCCCCCCCCCCCCCCATCAACAAAATAAGAATTAAGGAAGAAAACGGAAAGAAAAAAAGGAAAATGGGAGATAAAGGGAAGAGGAAAAAGGAGGAAGAAGAAAACAAAAGAAAGGGGATATTAGTTGCAATTTTCCCGCAAACAACGTGTGGATCGAGGGGGGGGGGGGGGGGGGGGGTGGGGGGGAGCGAGCGAAAGGCCCTTGCCCCCCCCCCCCCAGCAAACCTAAACGAGAGAGAAGAAAATGTAGGGAAAGGGAAAGAGGAGAGAAAGGGAAAGAAGAAAACAAGAGAAAGAAGAAAGGTAGGGGAGATCAGTTGCGATTTTCCCCGCCAACGTAGATCTGGGTTGGGGGGGGGGGGGGGCTTGGGGAGGCATTTCCCCCAATAAAATTCGATATGAAATGGCGTAAGTTTCCGAGATTTTTCCTTACTTTTTATTAAATTATACTTTTTTATGCGTTTGTAAGAAAATGACAAATTCTTAAATTTACAGTAAGGTAAGAAATATACTTATTTAGAGGCCTACATGTCAGGACCTGCAAAACGGCGGGGCTCGCGGGCCTCGAGGTCCCTCCACTTAGAAAAATATGTATATTAAAAAGAAAGAGAAAGCCTAGAAAGAGAGAAAGAAAAAAAAAGAATAGTAACCTGTCAGCGTCACATAATAATGCTCATCTGACCTTGATTAAATGCCTAAAACCCCTGAGCTTCCGGGGGCGCTGCCCCCTGGATTCAACCTAGGGCCCCTGCGTGCTCATTTGACGGTAATTTAATGCCTAAAACCCCTGAGCTTCTGGGGGCTCAGCCCCCTGTACCCCCACGCCAATTAGTGTCCTGCCAGTGTCACAAATAATTTATAAAAATATGCTCATCTAATCGTTATTAAATTGCCTAAAACCCCTGATTTTCCGAGGGACTGCCCCCTGGACCCCACACAAATTAGTGTCCTGCCAGTGTCACAAATAAGGTATCGCAAAATATGCTAATCTGACCGTAATTAATACCTAAAACCTGAGCTTCTGCCCCCCCCCCCAATATTTTTTTCTCATTACGCCACTGCTGGTCACCATCATGTAACAATATTTGGCTTGCATAATTTCAAATTTGGCCCCCCCCCCCCCCTTAGAAATCCTGGACCGCGCCTGGTCTGATCGATAGGGATAGATTCGGCTCTCTCTTTCTCTTCCCCCCCCCCCCCCCCCCTCACGATGGGCTGTTCAAGAAATGAAATTCATAGTCATTGCCAACAAAGGATGTGATGTTTTAACGCTAAGAAGAAGAAACAAAAACAGGGGTTGGGGGCTTTAATTAACAAGATATGGGTGGGGAAAGGATAGGGACACTGTGACTACTTTTAAATCGCCATAGTCCTTTGTTTAAATTTGTATATATCAATAATCAAACAAATTAAAGATTATGGAATCATTATGCATGCAGTCTGGTCAGAATATTATCTTTGAGATGTTGATACTGAGGGAGAAAATCTATACATAATATATTAGTATTATTGGAAGTACGGTAATAGTATAATTTTTGATCACATGACTGCGAAAATTTCCTCTATACTTCACCCAGTTTTTAGCCACATCGATATTGATGCTGCTTTTACTGCAGGGCAGCGGGCCCAGCGATTGTTATTACTCCATCTTTGCCACATAAACATAATAATAAACTAGACATATAATACTTGTTTGGAACAAGTATAGGTGGGCTGGTCAACTAACATTTGAGACAAAATAGAGCAAAAATAAGCGACATACTGCTTACAAATTCTTAAAAGACAATATCATGTAGATTCATAACGTGAACTAAATTCACCTTCTATAGGCATAACACGCAAATTATGAAGTTTTTGACATGAGGCCTTTAATCAAAATTTTCACTATGATGACGTCATCAAAATGAAAAATGGTTATTACTGCGCTTGTAGAGAATTGTCTTAGCTACAACATATCGAAATTTTGAAGAAAATTGATCAATATTTACAGAGATACAATCAATTTTACATAAATATGCTGACGTCATAATATGCAAATTCGTATTTTGAGTTCCAAGGCCATTGTGATGATGTCACGATACACTTAATGGCCAAATGAGACATGGAATCATATTTCCGACTCATACTCTATCTTAATATGAAAAAAAATTGAGGATCCCGGTGCATTCCAAAGAGCTATAACGGATTTTGTATAGGCATGTTTTTGCCCATATATGCTATGTATTAAAAGACCTCGCGCGCACTGACATTTATCTTGAATTTACGCTCATCTTGTTAATAATGGTCATAAAGAGATAAACATGGAATCAAATTACTTGAAAAAATATGAGAAATATCATGAAAGAAAAAAAAATGGCGATTCTATGTTTTTTAATGGTGTTACGCGCGAAAACGCGCGCGCATGCTCGTACGCGCGATTTTTTATAAAATGCTTAATATGACCTGAAACGTATGCAAAATAAATTTTAGACGATTCTGAGCATTTAAAAATTTTGCGCGCGCACTGACGCGCGGACGTACGCGCACGCGCGCGTTTTTTGACCTGAAATTAACCGGACTGATATTGACCTTAATCATGATAAATATGAATGAAAAATACCTTTTGGTTATGAAGATATGATCATGAGATGATTTTCAGAAAATTTCACAAAATGGCGCCTAGATGACGTCATCAGTGAAGGTCAAGGTTGAAACCCTCACCGTGTCTTGTCCATATGCCTATACATATGTGTGCCAAATATCAAAGCATTTTATTGAACCATTTCAAAGTTATCTTGCTAACAAAAAAGTGGGTCAAAATAAGAAAAATAAATAAATAATAATAAATAAATAAAGGCAATTTTAACAAAAATATAAGGTGGTCTGTATTAGATACAGCCCACCTGATAATAATATTTAATTGTTATATAGCTCTTAATACAAATGTCTCTAAGCGCTTTACAAATCGTCCTTGTTTTCACGAAGTGACGGTAGTGAGGAATATCGTAACGCAAAGTGAATGCAATTTTTTTTTCACTACCGTCACTTCGTGAAAACAGCGACGAAATATACTATTACCCCGGTCATTGGATTCAGTGCTTGCCCGCACACACTGTGTGCACAATCTCCACTCGCTGGGGAGCATTCCAGCCGGGCGTTACGTGACGCTCACAAACCTGGGTCGAGAGGAAATATGTTGTCAATGGTGTAAGCGGTAGTCCTGATAAGGAACAAACCTTTTTTTGAAGAGAGTCAAAAGTCCTCACCAATATACCACAGTCAGTGTGCTTTTTAATATAATTTGTATATTCAGAAGCTAATGAATAACTTTATGACATTATTTTCAACGTAATATTGCTAATATAATTATATTTTCTTTAACCCATTCCCGTCCATTTCAACACTTTTTCCATCAATCTCACACTTTTCTTCATTAAATGGGAGGAAGAGAGAGAGAGAAGAGGGAAGAGAGAAAGAGAGAGAGAGAAAGAGAAAGAGAAAGAGAGAGAAAGAGAAAGAAAGAGAAGGGGGTCTGCAATACGATTAAATGCGAAAAACATGCACCCCCCCCCCCCCACCAACCCGGAGCTTAGTCACTGTAGGTCTTAATTACAAGTACAACAAACTGGAACGGTTTCCGAAGTCTCTAGCTTAATGTCTAATGATGAGTTTAGGGGAAAGCGATTTAAGCAACAATTTGCTGAATTTTAGGGAATTTGTTCACAATTGCAGCTCTTTAATACGACTGTGATATGCAGTGTATACATCATTAATAAATTAATCTGTCCAGAATCATGGTAAATTCCTTTGCAAAATGGATCCCATCCGATTGATTCATAAAAATGGTTGAAAATTGCTATTTCATTGATATCAGACAAATTCGAACTCCTATGACTTATTGCAATCCAAAATACTCCCCAAAACAAAAATCTCTCTTCCAAATCTGTAAATGTGGTATCATATTTTTCAAGATAAATATTCTCCTCCGTCATGTTATTGGAATTTGCTAGTACGATTTTATTGGTTAGGCCTATTGTCAACTGTTCATTGAGCCGAGTAAAAAAGTAAACAAAAACTAAATTCAGGTCATATGTCAACTTCTACAACATACAGTTTTGAGGAAGCAGCTATACCCGGATGACGGTTGAGTGCGTTATAGCCATATTGTAGCAAACTTTGAATAGAGCTGCGTGTATTAGTTATAGCCTGTACTAAACGTCATATCATATTAGTTTCCTATGTTATCGCGCTGTTTTTTGTTGTATTTCGGAATAACAGCATTGTCATATCTGTAGGCCTAGGCCGCCTATACACATTCTAGATTTCACTACGTTTAGGAGGTGTTGGATATGTGATATTAATGAGAGGATGGAAGACCATCATGCTTATTCGGAAATGGAACGTACCTATGCAGCTGAAATGAACATTAAATATAATATATAATGAGAAGAACTAATCTCCTTTGTGGGCAAGACAAATCACGCGGTCTAAATGACGTTTGCAGGCACGTTAAACCATTGCCAGCCGTTTTACTTGGAGCAGATAATAACTGGCACGGTATAGCCTACCCATCTATCTTCGTCCCATAGCTTGGAGTCGTTAGGGGCGACAATGAAATAGACATAATGACACAGATTCTCATTAACTTCATGTCTTCAGCTGTAATACAGTTCTAGTTGATCAAATAGCACATACTTTTGCTATAATAGTCTAGAAATTACAGGCACTCAGATCAGTTGAATTCTTATCATGGATGGGGACAAGTTTCAAAGAGAAGACCTTTCTGGGGCTAAAAAAGATGATTCGACACCTCTCCAAGCAGCAGCATCCAATGGTCAACTCGAGGAGGTACAGGTTCTCATTGGGCAAGGAGCAGATATAAACAGGGCTGATAATAATGGCAAGACACCTCTCTACGCAGCATCTTTTAATGGGCAACTCGATGTTGTAAACATTCTCATTGGCCAAGGAGCAGATATAAATAGAGAAGATAAGGATGGATGGACACCTGTCTATGCAGCATCATTCAACGGTCACCTCGATGTTGTAAAGTTTCTCATTGACCAAGGAGCAGATATAAATAGGGAAGATAAGGATGGATGGACACCTCTCTATGCAGCATCATTCAATGGTCACCTCGATGTTGTAAAGTTTCTCTTTGTCCAAGGAGCAAATCTAAATAGGGGTAGTAATGATGGCAGTACACCTCTATTAGCAGCATCATTCGATGGTCACCTCGATGTTGTACAGTTTCTCATTGGCCAAGGAGCAGATCTAAATACGGCTGGTAATGATGGTCACACACCTCTCCATGCGGCATCATCTAATGGTCATCGCGACGTTGTACAGTTTCTCATTGGCCAAGGAGCAGATCTAAAAAAGGCGGATAAATACGGCATGACACCTCTCCACATGGCATCATTCAACGGTCACCTCGATGTTGTACAGTTTCTCACTGACCAAGGAGCAGATCTAAATAAGGCTGATAATGATGGCAGGATACCTCTCCACGCAGCATCATCTAATGGTCACCTCGATGTTGTACAGTTTCTCACTGACCAAGGAGCAGATCTAAAAAAGGCGGATAAAGACGACATGACACCTCTCCACAAGGCATCATTCAATGGTCACCTCGATGTCGTACACTTTCTTATTGGCCAAGGAGCAGATCTAAACAAGGTGAATATACATGGCAGGACACCTCTACATGCGGCATCATCCAATGGTCATCGCGAGGTTGTACAGTTTCTCATTGGCAAAGGAGCAGATCTAAATAGACTTGGTCGAGATGGCAGCACACCTCTAGAAGTGGCATCACTCAATGGTCACCTGGATGTTGTACAGTTTCTAATTGGCCAAGGAGCAGATTTAAAAAGGGCGGATAAAGATGGCAGGACACCTCTTATCGCGGCATCACTCAATGGTCACCTTGGTGTTGTACAGTTTCTAACTGACCAAGGAGCAGATTTAAAATGGGCGGATAAAAATGGCATGACACCTCTCTTCGCGGCATCATTCAATGGTCACCTTGATGTTGTACAGTTACTCATTGGCAAAAAAGCAGATCTAAATAGGACTGGTAATGATGGCAGCACACTTCTAGAAGCAGCATCACTCAAAGGTCACCTCGATGTTGTACAGTTTCTTATTGGCAAAAAAGCAGATCTAAATAGGGCTGGTATTGGTGGGCGCACGCCTCTCCAAGCGGCATCATTTAATGGTCACCTTAATGTTGTACAGTTTCTTATTGGCCAAGGGGCAGTTCTGAATAAGGTTGGTCGAGATGGCAGCACACCTCTAGAAGTGGCATCAATCAAAGGTCACGTCCATGTTGTACAGTTTCTCATAGGCCAAAAAGCAGATCTAAATAGGGCTGGTAACGATGGAAGCACACCTCTAGAAGCTGCATCACTCAAAGGTCATCTCGATGTTGTACAATTTCTCATTGGCCAAGGAGCAGATCTAAATAGGGCTGGTATTGGTGGGCGCACACCTCTCCAAGCGGCATCATTTAAGGGTCACCTCAATGTTGTACAATTTCTTATTGGGCAAGGAGCAGATCTAAATAGGGTTGGTCGAGATGGCAGCACACCTCTAGAAGTGGCATCACTCAAAGGTCATCTCGATGTTGTTAAGTTTCTCATTGGCCAAAAAGCAGATCTAAATATGGCTGGTCTTGGTGGTCACACACCTCTCCAAGCGGCATCATTCAATGGTCACCTGGATGTTGTACAGTTTCTCATTGGCCAAGGAGCAGATCTAAATAGGGCTGGTAAAGATGGAAGCACACCTCTGGAAGTGGCATCACTCAAAGGTCATCTCGAGGTTGCACAGGTTCTCATTGGCCAAGGAGCAGATCTAAACAGGGCTGGTATTGTTGGGCGCACACCTCTCCATGCGGCATCATTCAATGGTCACCTCGACGTTGTACAGTTTCTCATTGGCCAAGGAGCAGATCGAAATACGGCTGGTAATGATGGCAGGACACCTCTCCAAGCGGCATCATTCAATGGTCACCATCATGTGGAACAGTTTCTCACTGACCGAAAAGCAGATCCAAATAGGGTTGATATTGGTTGGAGGCGCACACCTCTCCACGCGCAGTTAATTGATAAAGGTAAGTTCAGTTGGCAAGATATATTGTATTTTTTATTGACTCTATCGACCCCCTCTCGGGGTATGTGAGTACAACGTATTTTCAACAGAGTATCAATATAACAATAGTATAACAATGGTAAACATGTGATAATATCAACAATGATAAACATATGATAATATGATTAATGATAATATGAACAAATCAATATATTTCTTACAAATCAAGGCGAACTGGGCAGTTCACCCTCCTACCGCTAAAAATTTGCCTCACAACATTGCTTACTTGTGAGTTATCATTTACAGTATTACCATCTACACTACCATCTACAAATATTCGGTTATTTTGTCACAGCCGTCGAAAAACGAGCCAATGCCAGCCAATGCCAATATCGGCTTTTTGTTGGCCTTTTCGTGCTGGTTATAATACGCACAACCAGCCGGCCTGTGTATTGTTATGATTAATTATGAATAATTAACGGTCACCATATTTTTGGGAAAGTGGAGCTGAATTGATCGTATTCAATCTAAATTTACACATTTTGGGGTCTAAAATTACCTTCGGAGCAAATTTAGGTTCTAAAAGGGCACTAGAAATGTCATAAATAAGAACGTAAAAGCAATAACTATGTACTTTGACGGCATTTGCGGTCTTAAACATTACTTTAAAGAATATCATAGTCCTATATAGGCCGTTATTTTTTAATGATTAATGTATTATATTGCAATTAATGAAACCCGTCGAAATCCACGGACAGCTATATAGAGCAGATGAGAAATACATGTTGAAATATGAAACATGTCAGCTTCATACAGATAAAAGAGAGAGGTAGGGTGAAGGATGGACTGCATGGGGGACCACGAGGACCACAGACCGTACACAACATTGTATGCTTGACAATGTGCTTCAGAAAGTACATAAACTTTGAAAATTACGATCCCAGGGTCCGTAGGGCTATTACGATCTTTCATGTAATCATGATATTGTAATGTGTTACCTTGACGTACTATACATGTTAAATATTGACTGAATTGGGCAATTGGGCAACCACATATATATAAGTTACTCATTCATTATATCAGTCAGACACAACTTCGGCAAACCGAAAACAAGCAATATCTTCGAAAACAGCGATTTACATACGAGCAGTGAATACAGAGCCCTCTTATTTTAGTGTAAGGCAGTGTGTACAAAAGGCATGGGTAAAATCAACCTGTTGATATATGTTTTCAAAATTGATTTGGTTGTTTCTTTGTGTGCCCTCTTGTCATCACAACCAACTGCAAAGTGTGATGCTTAAGCAGCACCTTGGACCATGTAGACTGTAGAGAGAGAAACAAATATTAAAAGCATTCCTGATAATGTAATCACAATGTAGGGGTATTTACCAATTTCTAAAAATAGTACATAGTCGCTTTGATATTTCCCTTTGTAGGTGCCACTTTTTCCAGAAAGGGCCACTTTTTTGTTAACCCCTCCCCTCCCTACTTTTGAAAAACGCTCTGCCTCCGCCTCTGTGCACATTTGTTTTCAGTGAGTGAACAGATGAGATGAATAAACTGCCGTTTCTGCTGTATATTCTGTGCTATATAACACCTGATTTGGTTGTTTCTTTGTAGATCCAGCCGTTGGTTCAAAACAGGAATGCGGGGGTGTCGAAAAACAGGTGGATAACGAAGCAAACGTACACACCTCAAAACTGGAACAGCTTAACTTAGACTCTGCCTCTTCTGAAAAGATCGTAGAAGATGTTATTCGTAATTCCATGGGGGCATCCGATCAGCAAGCAGGCTTGATACGCATCGAGAAGTATGGCATTGAAGTCCAGTTTCATCCAAGTGAGATTTCGGGCGTTGATGACATCCAGGCAGTACCTGATGTTCCAGCTGAACTGGCAGACTTGTTAACGGAGGACCAAGCAATCATTTGTGTTGGCCTGAAGGCATCACCATCTGATGCAAAGTTTGAATATCCAGTAAAAGTGACGATGCCCCATTCAGCAATTTTTACAAGTCCCGATACTGCACGAATTGGGACGTACCATCGGAAAAGCAGTAAGATTAGTTACAGTATACACCTCAATAAACCCTTACCCCCCCGCCCCCCGAGGGGGAAGGGGGGGGGGGGGGGACTCACATATTGATATATACGGGGATGTGCCGCTCTAATGGGTCGCCTTTTCACAAAAAATCCCTAAACTTAGGTCCTACATTTTGAAAATTTTGGAAAAACGGACCCATGTACCGTGTGAGTCATAACACAAAATTTACAACCAGACAATTGCTAATTATTTTAAAAATATATGAAAGGTAAATTATAATACATCTTATGTTTTATCCCGAATCATTAAGTATCATATTTTGAGGTATGTGTTCACGCTAGGGTGAACATGATTTTCAAAAATATTCTGATGCTTGCAGTGCGCACATTTGAAAAATGTGAAAAATTGGCCAATATTTAGAGGAAAAAAAATGCCTAAAATGGATACCTTTTTCTGCCAAAATGACATTTAAAAATTGGAAGGGATTTTGAGGCTTTAGCAGCACACCCCCGTCCAAACCAATCATGAGTACAACTAAATAATCCCTTCACCCCCCCCCCCAGGGGGGGGGGCACTCACATATTGTTACATACAGGAATGTGCCGCTCCAATGGGTCGCCTTTTCACACAAAATCCCTAAACTTTGGTCCCACTATATAAAATAAAATCACTATACATGGGTCCGTTTTTCCAATGTTCTGGTGTTTGTATGGCGCACATTCGAAAATTGTGAAAAATGGGCCTATATTTTGAAAAAATTCCTAAAATGCGTACATTTTTCTGTCAAAATGATCCTTAAACAAGGAAAGGATTTTGAGGCTTGAGCGGCCTACCCCCGTCCAAACCAAGTACCCCTCCCCCTCCCAGGCCCTTACCAAGTTTTGTAATTTCTGTAGTATGTGAAAATTTGACTAGTCCTGATTTATGTTTCTTAAAATGTGACATATTGAAACTTACAATTTAGAGTATTCAACAGACAAATATTTAAAATATTCAATAAAGGCCCTAATTCAACCAGTCCATCGTTCATTGTTGAATAAGTAAAACCACTAAAACAGTATGGCATTGAGGTCGTTTGGGTCGTTGATGATATCCAGGCAGTGCCTGAAGTTCCAGCTGAACTGGTTGACCTGTTAACGGAGGACCAAGCAATCATTTGTTGTTAACTGCATGTATTTTTTCAGACGCATTAGATGAAAATGTTTAAAAAATTCAATCACCTATCGCAACATGGCCAGAGTGATATATCTAAGCATTCTTCATTATCATAAGTAGAGTCCAATTTTCAAAATGCATTGTACGTAGTCGGGTCAATTTAGGGTTTGACCCCAAATGAAACAAAAGAGTTTTTAGTATGAATGGATTCTTCAACCCTCCAAACATATATGTATATAGACACTAAAATCACATCTATAAGATGGTTGTATCATTATTTAAGGCTTTTCTAACGTATTGGCGGTCATCTTGGACGCCATTTTGAAAATAACCACTGTCCGAGGGTCTGATTTTCCAGAAAAAAATTACCATCCTGTTTCTGATGTTAAACACTGCCGGAGACCGTTGAAAAAAAACCTTTGTTGAAATTTTGTTTGGGTTTTTCCCTGCTTAACCCGACTATAAAGCGATACCAAGTTACTGGGTAACTAAAAAGAACGCAAGACCCGAGATCTGCAATTTCAACGAAACGTTGACACAATGCCCTTTTTTTTATCAAGTGGGTAGATCATTCTTTCCCGGGCAAAGTAACACCAATCCAAGATTATCAATTTCGATGTAACGGGTTTGTTTCTAACCCTTTTTGTGAGAAACCGTCTTGAGCAAGTTTCTCTCTGCTTCAAGCCTGACTACGTTTTTTTCTTTTTCTTTTAAAGAGGTATAAGCTGGGAGTGGTATATCGTATAACAAAAATCGACGGTAATAAGCTGGGAGTAGTCACCCTTCCCATTGCCTCTGCGTTCTTTGAAATATGTTTTTTTTTTCCACTTGTTTCATATTTCGCAAAGAAGAACAAATTGCGATTACGCATATGTCTTGTGTTTTTTCAATTAAAAGGCTCCGACAGTTTTTCGTTGATCAACTTTGCCAATGGTGACTCTCGATGTGTTGTTAGAGAGCGAGACCTTGACCTCTACATCTCTCACTTCTCTGAATGGTGGATTGTTGCCTTCATCACAAAGGTATTCGTGGGCAAGCGTGTCATATGTACGCCTTTTGTACCCAACCCGAGCCCTGGGAACGATGAACATCTGTTGAGGCTCTGCATCAGAGATAGCAACTACGGAAAAGCAGAGGTATGAAAGGGAAGGGGTAATGTGAAACAGTCTGTTCAAAGACTACCAAAGTATTTACGTCATATTCGCTCACAGTCCATGTGTCTGGTTCAGAACAACATAGCTTGCGTACGAGGTTCACTGCAAAATGCAAGCAACGTGGGCTGGAGCAGGGCAAATAGACCATTTACGTATTGTAATCAAAATATGCGTAAGCGATAAACGTTTTTTTAATGATAAATGATTTCAACCGCGACAACGATTAATGAATATTGTAAAATCGCATATGCTTCCAATATGTTCATTTTAACCAAATTCATGACCCCATACCCAAACTTTGTAGGACATATTACCTTTAACACAGTAGGCCTAGCTTTAGGCCTCAAGAGCCTGTTTGATTGTTTAATTTCGATTTTGGGAACTCATTGACGCATTATCTTATTCAATGGATTCCTGTATGTTTGTAGGCGTTGTGTGTGTGTGTGTTTGTGTTTTTTGGTTTCTCTATTTATTATCTTTGTGTAAAATTCATACTTTACACTTGTTGTGCCACATCCTTGAATTGTCAATGTGATTTCCCGTTGCCTGATATTTTTATGGTGGCTCAGTGGTTAGAGCGCCCGCCTTATGAACGGGAGGTCGTGGGTTCGAACCCCGGCCGAGTTTTACCACAGACTTATAACAGTGGGACCTTCTGCCTTCTAGCTAGGCGCTCAGCATATTAGATTGGAGAAGGGTAGTAATAACGTATTTTGTTATGCAGGGCCCGCTGGAAGAGCCGTTTCATAACTGAAGTGGCTACCCTGGGTTAAATAAAGCGTTATTATAAGATTTCAAAACTTTTTCACATAAAAAATGATGTGTGCGATGACAGTATGATTGTTCATTTCATTGTTTTCATCAGTGTTATTCTTTTGGGGGGATACATTTTGGAGGCTCTGTTTTGAACCATTGCATGCCATGTTTCCTCAATTAAAGGCTAAGTCCACTCCAAAAATAATTTGTTTTTAACAGATGTAAATATGAAAAACGTCGCAAGTTGCCTATGGCAATAACTAAATTGATACTTTTTGTTCTGTAGAATTTACGCTGAATCCTGCAGGCCTTTAACATGATCTAAACAAATTACTTTCCTCTTTTTGCTTTAAACAACATATCAGCCCGAGCCAGGATACGTGACACCGATAAAGGGAGAAGAGTATTTTGTTGCATGGCGTTCTGGCGATCTTAAAGTAACCTGTCAGGTAGACGACAAGGAAATAGGCACCAAGGCAAGTTAATGTAAATGCCTCGGTCACAACGACAAAAACAACTCAAAATTGACTGATCGATTTGTTGGCTATTCAGAACAATACATGTTTTTGGTTGGTGTGCTGCCGGTCTGTATGACTGGTCCATAGCGTATTGAGAGAGACAGTTTTAACAAGCGGACACGTACACGATGAGAGGTTAATTGATGGGGCTCACGATTGTTCTCTCCCACATTAAATATCTATATATTGGAGGCAGAGGCGGCGTAGCGACTTCCAAAGTAAGGGGGGGCACCAACAAAAAAGGGCACTTTCTGGAGAAAAAAAAGGACACCTTCAAAGGGAAATCTCACAGCGAAAATATACAATTTTTTAGACATTGGTATTTACCCCTATATTGTGAATACATTATCAGGAATGATTTCTCTTTATGCATCATAAGATATTGCTGAAGCATCATACTTTGCAGTTGGCTTGATGGTCTGAAAATTCATTTGTGAGCGTGCAAAATTTAAAACATTTGTGAGGTCGCAATGCGAAAAATTACTTCGTATAAAGAGGAAAAATCCAATCCTGATGGGATTATAAGCACATTTTAATAACGGACGACTGAAAATACATTTGATAAGTTATGTAATTATAACATAATGCTATGAGCGAGCGTAGTGATCGAGCTTTGGGGAAAATTGCTCTTAGTAGCTTGAAATAAGGGGCACGTTTAATGATGAGAGGAAAAGGGGGTACTTATCGAAAGGGTTAAGAAACTTATTAGAAAAGAAAAGGAGCACCTGTAAAAAAAGGCTATTTCTCACTGAGGTAAAAATGGGGCACTTCTTACACCTAAAAAAAAGGGGCAGGCGCGCCAGGGATGAAAGAACATTTATCAGGAGGGGAAAGGCAACTTGTCAAAGTAAAACGAGTATCTCTCATAATTGAATAGGGTAATTTACAAGACATGAAAAGGGGCACTTATGAGAATGAAAAGGCACTATTTGCGAAGATGAAAAGGGGCCTTTATGAGAAGGGAATGGGGCTCTTTTTTTAATTGGCGCACTTATCATAAAGGAAAGGGCCACTTTACTTATTGAAATGGGGCACATGAGAAAATATAAGGTGCGCTTATCCGTGTTAAAAAGGGATAGTTATTAAAAGGGGAAGGGGTACTTTTCACAAAAGAAAAGGGGAACTTGTCAAAGCAGAAGGGGTACGTGTCAAAATAAATGGGGCACTTATCAGAGGTGGAAAGGGGAAGGAGCACTTTTTTTAAAATTAATAGGGGGACTTCTTATGTAAAAAATGGGCACTTTTAGGGTACTTTAAAAAGTTGGGGGGGGGGAGTAATGTGCCCCCTGTCCCCCCACCCCCCGCCCCGCCCCCCCCCGGATTGCCGCCACTGATGGGAGGAACTTATTTGGAGCTCCATAAATTGACCTTTATCGCGTATGTGTGCGCGTAACGCAACTCTCAATACTGTGACGGAGGTTATAGAGAGGGAAATATTAAGTATACATGCCATTTTGTTCTCTCTTAAAATTTTCATTGAAATTTAAGTTACTCAATTTTACAGGGTGTATTATCTGAATGTTTATCTAATCTGGCAAAAGAAAAGGAACGGTTCTTACTAAAGGTGTATTAAAGTGAATTTGCGTATCAATAGAAGAATAATAACCAGGAAATCGTTTATTTACCCTCGCTCGAACATAGTGTGTGTGCGTGTTTGGTTGCGAGCAGACGTTTGCGGGCGTGTGTGTGTGTGTGTGTGTGTGCGTGCATGCGCTCGATTACTCAACCATTTTAACAGGGGATTACAAACACGTTTTATTCTGTTGAATGATATCTACGGGATCTTAATGGAGGCACATGTAGCACCAGTAAACTGTAACCTGACTGTGGAGGAAGAGATAATCTTTTATGATGCCAATAGTTTAGGTCATATAATATAATTCATTGACACGATGGGTACATGTTATGTGTATTCAAATTGTTTATACTATGTCTTTATTAACAGACACAGCAGGAAACTTTGTTTCATAAATCAGTTGAGGTCAATGTACGGTTCGGCGTTGATACTTCAGCCGCTGGTAAATCCCAAGTCTTCGTTAACTTCATTTTGGAACAAAGCGCAAAGAAAGAAATTATGTGTCAGATGAATCTGTCAGGTAAGTGTTAATCGCCTGAAATCATATATATGTACGTCCTTGGTTAAGCTTTCAGCTTTATAACGAAGAAAAGAAGAAACAGAAGGAGGAAACAGAACAAAAACAACCTTGAGTTCAGTTCAGTTCAGTTCAGTTCAGATTATTAAAAACACCAGATCATGACGAACAAACAAGATCCAAATTGAGACCCCAAAAATCAATGCTTGTGAGTGGGGCCCCCGGGAAGGATGAACCTCTCAACCCCGGTTGATTGGCAAAGAGACCAACGTGTTTCAAGGATCTGCGCAATTAAAAAAAAACATGAAAGATAGTAGGATACGATCATGGATACGATACAGTCTCACGCGCAGAGCCCCCAAAACAAGCAGGTCCCAGAGTCCGCCAACCGAGATCAAGTTCATTTACACCAAAAAAACATGATAACGTACAAAACTGATTACAAGGAAATGGCAAGGTTATGTAACTTTAAAAACGTATTTAGAAGGAGAAAAGGCTGAATCACTGACATCATAAACCCCCTTAACACACACACGCACACACACACATGCATATACACACATAATCTGACTGGCTAATCCTTGCTATAATACGTAATATTAGCAATGTATTTCAATCTATCTAACAGATATGATTTACATAAAAGTCTGAATCTAGTCTGCGGGTAACTGGTTCCTCTCGTTAGTACATGTGATTCGAACATTTGTCCTTACATGAGGTTGATGCACAAGGATACTTTGACCTGTATTGTAGCTATGTATCTGGGAGTTACAGGGAAATAGGTCTTTTGACAGGCAAGCCTGAGGATAAAACTTTAAGTGACTTGGTAACATTGTTGAAGGTTGATGAAAACATTGCTTAATTTCTGTATAAAATGTTACTTACTATATTGTTTTTACTGTACTAACCCTCTGACATGCAAAACATCCTGAAAAAAATTCTCAAACCACGAAGATATCTATGGTTTTCTTTGAAGGAGTCAATGTATGACACCCTCTAACAGTGATTAACAGTAAATTATCCCAACCGTTTTTCCATGAAACAAGGCAGGCTATACAAAAATTTGTCAACCCTTAATTGTCTGGAATGGAATGTAGAGCCATTTTATTGCTTTGTGACGTTTTCCATTCACCTAAAATGTAATTAAATTGTAATAATATAGTTGGGAGTATTAAGGAATCGCTCAGATCAGTTTTTAACAAGTTGTACCATGAATAATGGTCCGTTTTCACTCAAATTTTCAGATTATCTTTAATTGTACATCTAGCATTGAAGTCACTACCTTAGCACCACTATCTCTCATCTGAACAATGTTACCAAGTCCCTTTAAGTTTAAACACAAACATCATACTACTGAATGACACAAGCTCATCAACAGGCAGCAATTTCATTTCAAGGAATAATGGCTTACTAGGCTGTCTGAAGTTAGAGTTGGTAACAAGCCGAATGACTTTCTTTTGCAATATTTTAAGTTTATCAATATACGTCTAAAAAGTGTTATCCTACGCAACATTGCAATACGGGTAAGGGAGAACAATACTGTTTTATAAAATTAATAAAACATTCTTAGGTAGGATAAATCTTAACCTACGTATGACACCAACACTTCGCGAAATCTTGTACATATAGCATCTAAATAGGGTTTCCAAGACGAGTACTCATCTATAATAACACCGGATAATTTAACATGCTCACTTCGCGCTACTCTATGACCTCCTACCTCCAGAAGATCAACATTGTTAGGAATTCGTTCCCCCTGTATACATGCTAAGCTTATATCCTATTTCAAACGTCTAAACGGCAAGAACATGGAAACAAACAAAAATAAAAGAAAAGAAAACGCTGATGCCATAAGATATTGACCTAGACAAATTATAATTTGGTGTTCTATTTTCTGACAGACAGATTGATTAGGTACTAAGAATAAAGAATTAAATTTACTTCTCTCGACCAAGCTCTATTTTGGTAAAAAGTTTCTCTACCAAACGCATGAAGACGCCAATCTGATTCGTTTGACCAACATCTTTCTCTGCCATCATGTTTGGTTTTATTTGCATTTACTATTAATCGAAGTAAAATACAAAATTTACAAGAAATTATTAAATGTTAAAAATTTATAAAAGTGTTAGAAAAAAATGTTACCTTTGGAAATACCACTAAAAATCAGTATTTAATATAAATGAAATGCTTAGGAAGAATGAAACACCGACGTAAAGCAGTGTTTTGTTTTGTTATTTTTCTTACTATAGGGGACAAGGTGACACCAAGGGCAAACAGAGCTCAAAAGTAGGTCGATATTTTTCTCTTTCTATTTCGAAATGTGCTATTCCGCTGCTGATTGTCTTCTAGGCGTTAATCTGCTGACATTTTAAAATTCTAACAACTTTTTTATTTTAAGTTCGGTCTGTTGTGGAACTCGGGTTTTAAGAGAATGGAGTTTTCTTGGTTTGGGCAATTTAATTGTGCAGTGGTGTTTTCTTCCCCCGTTCATTGTTATTTATTTACAGAAATTGACAGTCTTTCAGATAATCACTAACTTGAAATGTTTTAATAATTTAAAAGGCGCTTAATGAGACAAGTTATTGGTTTGGTTATAATATTTAAAATATATTTATTTATTGTGGCCTTTTTGTTGTTTTCAACATAATATTGCTCTACATGCAAAGTTTGTTTACGATTTTCTTCAACTTTAGTTATAAATACACCCTCGTTAAATCAATTAACTATTATCATTGACAACATTTTTGCCATAACTAACTGAAGGCCTATATATTGATGTTAACATTGCAAACTCAATATTTTTCTCTCTTATAATCTCAGGCCTACCGATTTACCAGAAGTAACAGAAGTGCATTTGCTAAGAATATCAAAAGGACTCTATCCGACAAATTTCTCCGATTTATACGTTGCTCTGGGAATCCAATCAAGTATTGCGCAATGTATCCTAAAGAAGCAGGACAATGACTATACACAAACATACATGGAACTTCTGCAGCTGTGGAATACAGAATCCCATAGGACCTTGGCAGACCTGGACCAGGTTCTTGTTGAGTCAGAGGCAGGTGGTCTTAGATCCACGTATAAATAAGAGCATAAGTAGAAACAATAATGACATGTACTTGGCTAGCTTGGCATGTGAATATGGGCAAAAATGACAAAATCTGCATGGCTCGCTTGGATGAATATTAACAAAATTTGAAATCAAACAAGTTTGGGAGAAATAAGGTTCTTTTGTAATATGATGACTTACTTTTTCTAAAATAATTTAAAGCAATGGTTAAAGATAAAGGTGAGTTCTGGTCATCCGATTGCATTGTGAAAGAAAAGGTGTGAAATGGATCAGAAAAATTTGATCATGTAACATGTAAGTATTGGTGTGTACTGCAAGGTTCTGGAGTCATTGAAATCATAATAAATTTGGCCCAGTCTTGGCAAGGTAACAAGCACTGTACACAGAAAGATGTATATGGGACAACACAAATGGTGTCGGGGCTACTAACCTTGATTTCCTAATCTTTCTATGCTCATTACTCAGCAAGTATACATTTTCTATCAATTTTTGGGGCAAATGACATTTATTTGTAATCTTGAACATTCAGTGTAAGTTTCGTTTAATTCTGTGAGAATTTTTCATTTTTTTTAACCGAAACTCACCTTCATCTTTAACTTTTGAAAGGAACAGCACAAACCAATGACATTTGACCTATTTTGTGTTTGTACAGGATTTCAAATACCATTACATTCCGGACTTTCCCGCGCTTTTCGAGGTGCGCACTTCTGTCGAAACAAACAATAATCAGTTTAAATAGCTCTATCGCTAATACTGGAGAGGTGGATTTATCTGGGTACGATTGCATTCTCCATTCTGTAGAAACTGTTCAGTTCTTCCGGGTTTTGTCATTTTTTCCCACGAGAGTTCCAGACCCCAGTATTAGCTCATTTGCATACAGCCAATCAGAAGAGTCTATCCAGCTAGCCAAACCCAAGCATGCACACACAGTAACCGTTGGGGTTACCGATAGCCTTATAATAACCATGTAAACCCATCTTGTATCATTGGTATGGACAGCGTAATACGACGTTGGAGTTGTGGGTTTGGATCTCAGTTTTTATTCAGTTCTATTTTTGGCCTTTATTAATAGTTAAGCAAAGCAATACATAATCGAAGTCAAATTGTTTGTGATCTTTTTCTAATCTTATAATGACGTAAAACACATCAGTCAAGGTCCGGAACTCTCATGGGAAAATAGATGACGCTTCCGGGTAAGTGTTTTGGTCACATGACCCAACACATTACTACCTTCAGGGCATACTCTGCAGACGTACATATATCTGTTAATAATATTATTGTAGAGTGTAGACAGAATTTGGATGTTGGGCCTGAGCACAGTAGAGGGGCGGTCCTCCTGAATGTTACTGAAAATTGGTTGGATTGTATTGATAAAGCTGTCATCATTGGTATGGTAACAATTGATTAAAATCTTTAATTGAATGGGCTCTGTATACTTGTGCATCGTTCAACTACATGTTGTAGGTATCCGACTAATAAAATGCACAGTTGTAAATGAGGTCAATGTAGATCAAACGAGTTAAATGTCTTGTGCAATATAGACCCCCTCCTAATTTCTGCCATCTATGTATTAATATATCGAATTGTATCTTTACTTTATTTCATAAGGGGACTATATTGACAAGACCGCCTTGGTCGTTGGTAATTCCCTTGATTCAATGTATAATGAACTGCATTTGAGTTGTACTTCTGATTTGTATTTGTGTATGTTTTTTGTTTAATTACATAACATTGAACTTGATCTTGCCTTGAAAAAAAAATTACTGGAGAAAAAAGTACACGTTGGAAATTTCATTATTTGAAATATCTATACTTCTGTTATATTCATCGAGAAAATGTATTATCTTTTTCATGACAAATTATATGTATCATTATGTTGAAATAAGGAGCAGTTACTAAATTCATCAAGTTTATATAGATGATTATGATTTGTAAACACATATCATTATTAGTGCCTATTATAAATGATTTATGTTGTTGTCTTAGGCCATGATATATATAATTATTTAGAATGTTTTCTTTAATTATGATGACATTTCAGAACACTGTTTAAAATAATTTTAAAAAAGTATCAGTCTTTAAACATTTTATTCTTTGTATCATGCAATATACATGTAAAGCTATCATTTAATTGATTAGTTTAAAATGTCACATCAATTACACTAGCTGTTTATTCTTTCCTTTTTTGTTTATTAATTTTGTTACTCATGTCAAAAAGAAGAAGAACGAATAACCATTGAGTTGTATGGCAATTCAAATCTCCAAAATTATAATTTTTATAATCAAGGTTTTGCTTTATAATGATTATTTTGTAGAGTTCCTAAATAGATGAATAACATATAGATAACTTGTTTATAACCGTTGATGTTTGATTTTCTGGATTTGTTTTGAATTTTTCTTGAACCTTATTATGTTCCATGTATATAATGTATTTGTGTGACTCTGCCAATGACACATACGTAATTTGTACCATACAGTGTCATGGAACTGAGTTTTCAATGTTCATTTTTCCCCCTTTTTTTCATATCGTTTCTTACTATTTATGTTTAATAAAGACGACACACACATATAATTATGCAGCTGACACATATAAAATCACCATAGTAAAACCAGAATGGTTATTGCAAATGTAATCAATGCTGATCTCATTCTTTTTTCTAAATGGTTAAATTCAAACAGATGTCATGAATAAACAATTCTGATATAATTATTAAGTGTTGTAAATAATTGTGTTGTTTCATTATTGTCATTGATATAACTTACTTCATGTATTGAATACTATAATAATACGCTGTTAGTTAAACTGTACGTTTTTATGTTATGCCCTGCTTTGGCAAATCCATTTTCTTGGGAAATGTGTGCTATATTACCACGACTTATTTTATTCACCGTCTATTTTGATTATAAAATGAATGCTTTACTTAGCATGTGTATCAATAGGGAGAGCAGACAAAGGAACCCCTCCCCCTTTTTGTTTCTCCTTAGTCATTGGTCGAATGTTTCCAACCTTTGGGGAGGGGTACCTCCATTTCTCCAATTCGAGTATCCCCTATACGTATTACTTTGTACTTGGCTGTGCATCAGTGCACATCTTTTATTCTAAGCAGTGGGAGAGTCCTACAGTGGCTCAGTTCTACAATAGAAAGAGCACTCTGTGCTGTTGACGGTAAAGGTGTCTGTTCATGTGTTTGCTGCAGAAGAATGTGTGCAGAGATTTATTTCTTCTTCTTGTCCTTCCTGTATAATACGGACCGCCTTGGCGTATTGATAATATTATCTTGTGCTTGTCATGTGGCAAGTGTAAAGAGCTATATGTGCAGCTTAAAACCGAATTGTAATTCATATTTGTATTTGAAGTGCGTGTTCACGATGATTATACTTTATTTAACGGATTATCATACATATCATATTACCACTTTACATTATCTACTATGATATATATGTAGTAAGGATTACTAGTGACTTCTTTACTGGTGTAATTGTGTGGGCCATTGGATCAGGCCTTATACTGCATCTGATATGCTGATACTTGTGACTTTTATTTGGTAATGCTATTGATAATGTTTAAGACATTGCACTGTGTTATTGTATATACGAACAAACTTGAAGTATTGTCATAATTTGAATTGTACTGGGTCTTTGTTTTAAGAAAATTTTACTATTTTGTAATGTATTATGTCAAATACATGTATAGCATTGTAAAGTTGAAATTAGCACAAGCTTTACCTCCTACTGGTTAGGTGTCATTTTGTAAAAGGCACTTTTTTAAGTAAGTTTTTTTTCTTCTTCTTTTCATGTAACTTTTAGGACATTTGTAAAGATATCACACGAGGTCAGTATTGGCCAATCGATATCTTGTGCTGCATGAGAGTTCGATGGTAGCATTCATGTATGTATATTTAGCGCAGTATTGCTGGTATTGACCAGAGAGTAATTTTCCTTTAAATGTTGTATCTATTTTATGTTAAGATGTTATTTAATGATGTAACATGCATTGAAATCATTTGCACTACTTTTAAATTGATCACTGAATTATATGAATGAAGGAATTAAGATCTTTGTAAAATGATGTTGAACAGAAAAGAATAGTATTGAATATTTGATAATGGATACATTTATAATCGATCTCAATTTGATTGTAAGATTTCACTATTAAAGTGAACATGAACAATTTACACTCCTTGTATGGATAGAAAATAAACGTGATTTATGTTTTCTCCTTGTTGCTTTTATGATAAAGCTGTGAATAATTGGCTGAAGATGTATTTAAAAGGCAAATCTTTGTTCTGTCAGATAAGAAACTGTAAGAATTTGAGATTGTATATATCTAGAGCCTTTAAAAGGCTTGAGGAGATGTACAGGTGAAAAGTAGTTTGTATTTTCAAGCTGCAATGTGCAGGCATTTATAATATTTTATTTGCTCAGAATGCAGGTCAAAGTTCATATAATTCAACCGAATGTATCTGATTAAATTAGTGGTAATAATAATTTTATTTTTGAGCTACAAAAATAATAATAATAACAATAATAATAAATACAGCAACGACAATATTATGAATATATTGTTTACTCAATGTAGCCTTATCTTTAATAATACTGTTCTCCCTGAGGGCCCTGTATTCATATTATTACCCCGGCTTTTAGGAGGCAACGGTTCATAATTGGCTGTTACTGGAAAAAGAAAACTGAGATTTAGAATATGTTAAGTAAAATAAAGAACATGAAGTGACATACTTTAAGAGGATAAATGCGAATTGTGCATTCGGGAGCATTTTTTAAATAATGATTCAATTTGGTTCAAATACCAACCAAACAACTATTTGAATTTAATTTCAGGAGTAATAGACCCACATAACAAATATGCATATTCATATGCAGCCATATATTATTTTGTGAAATCTATACAAGATTGATTGGAGAGATCTTATTTGAAGATAAGATAGCAGCAGTACAATGTCATGTACACATTGACATTTTAATCATTTTCATGTGTCATTAATTGTCAGTGTATGTTGTTTTCTGATATTTCGGATCACAACTGAACCAAATGAAGCTTTAGATTATTGAGCAAAGAAAATACTGAATACTTATTTGTATCATTCAGATGAGATATTGTTGCAAAGTCATTCAATTAGTTATGCAAAGAAATCACAAGAGACGATTATATTTGAATGAGGGCATATTTGTATATTGCAAAAAGAGAAGTGTGAATTGGAAGGTCATTGAAGTAAATAATATGTATTTTCTCTGTCTTTCCATTATACATTGCATGATTTGAAAGGGAGTTACAGAATATACCTTCAATCTTCATACAATATTCAGAGTAAGCTCGGTTCTCCAGTCCATGTCATACCGTCAAATATCCAAGCGCTGTCCCTTACTTAGTCCGACTGCTTCAATACCAATGAAATTATTACAAGGGTTTGATTGCCTTTTGATTTTTAAGTGTAAATTATCATATCTTCAATTGGCCATTTTCATAATGTCATCAAATTGAATTCACAAACATTATGGCGTGTCCTACTTAGTGTCACGGAATATATGCGATTCGCATTCTGACTTCTAGAATACAATTATTTGTAACAGGTGAAGGAAATATTTTAAACAGAGCATTTAATGACATTACGAAAATGGCCTTTTAAAGTAAAAGCTATGAAAATAGACAAGAAAAAAGTAGAAGAGAGTCCTTGAATCACTGTTAATACGTTCCTATTCGTCAGAGTGTCATCACAATGTATATAAACTTTCTGAAGTTAGTAAATGTGCCTCTTATCACATTTTTTGTAAATAAATGTTTTGAATAAAATCTTGTCATTTAAAATTTATATCTCCCACAGGTGTGTGTCTGTCATGGGTGTCGATCCTTACGTAATACCTATTCATCAGGGGGGGGGGGGGTGAATGAATAGATCACCCCCCCCTGATGAATAGGTATCAGTTACAGATCGACACCCATGGTGTCTGTGTTTGTGTTTACACGTATACATATATTTACATACATATATATATATTATATAAACAGTGAAACCGTAGTATAAAGAGCTGTGATATATTAATGTGCCTGTTATAGCAAGGAGATTTTGCTGGTCCCAGCTGTCTATATTCTTATAATATAACTAAATTCCTGATATTACATGATAATTTCCCTCGTCTCAAGAACCTCGTGAAAACTTCTGTCCTCTCTATATATAAACGATTGATATTGGGCAGGGTAAAAAGCTGTTGACAAGTTGAGTTAATAATAGCAGTAATAGCAATAACAAAAATATTCTTATAATAATACAAGATTCCTGATATAGCAAGGTAATTTCATTGGTCCCAAGGGCCTCGTGAAAACGAGCTTGTTTACTGCTTATATAAACAATTGATAATATGCAGGGTAAAGAATTATGTTGAACAGTTAGGATGAACTAGATTTCGCCCATGTGGCTTCTTAAAGTTATGATTTTGAACTTTATGCATGTTATCTTCGTCAGAGACAAACTCTAAACCCTGACCGTAGACCCGGTTACCTTTACTGTCTTGAACCCAGTCAGCACTACTAAACAAAATATTACAAAAATAAATAATGAATACATAAATTATTAAATGAGGCGATGTCAAGCAAAACACCTGAACTATTGCCCACACAATCGATTGAACGGTCGTAACCAACGAAAGGAAGCTGTGTTCAACTCAATGGCGACCATTCGAGTAGCATTGTTGAAGAAAAATGAAACACTGAAAAGACTAAATCAATATTTGAGCAAGAGGAAAGGAAACAGCGCCATCTATTCATAATTGATGAATAACTCGAAGAACAGTATAGCCAGGCGGAAATAATATTTCCCGATTGTACAGCCTTAAAGGTAATACAAAGTTTTGGTATGGGGTCATGAATTTGGTTCAAATGAACATATTGGAAGCATATACGATCCTACAATATTCAGTGATCGTTGTCGCGGTCGAAATCGACTCTAAAGTTATGAAATTGTAAATAATAAACACTTTATGTTGAATAGCTCCCTCTCAAGGTCAAGATATTAATTAAGCTATTAAACAATGTTTATTGACTAAAATTGACTGATTAGCTATTCTCGTTCGGAAATTATATACCACAACTACATACTCTGAGATGTTCATGGTCGGAGCTACCATTGTACGGCCGTAGGAGCTATTTGAAATTTATCAAAATTTACCGGGAGCACCGGTAAATCTTTATATTTCATTTTTCTCGAAAGCAGAAATGTTTTAGGGGCTAAAATCTCTGATGTTTTTAATACATCCACAGGGGCATCCAAATATATTAAAATTGTAAATAATCACTATCACCCATTTTTCAAAATTTCCCAAAACTTTGTAATACCTTTAAAACCCAACAGCAACAAATCATTACATTTCTGAACAATTTAACATATCGCATAACCCACTGCTCAAACCTACAAGTGATCCTTATCGTAATCCTTATCCCACGAGAACCCTTGAGAAAAGAAAAAGAGCATTAATCATGACAATTTCAGAAAGTAATACATATCTGAACAAGTGCAGACTACCCCAATGAACAATTAATCTCAAACGTCAGTGGTAATCCTAGTGCCTACCCCAGGGGCGACGGAGCGTCTTACAAGGTGGGGAGGGGGGGGGGGGGGCACCAACGCATAGGGCACTGTCTGGAAAAATAGGGGGACCTACAAAGAGAAATCTCAAAGAGAAAATATGAAAATTTTGTATTGGTAAATGCCCCTACAATGTGACTACATTATCAAGGATGATATTAATGTTCTCTGTGCATGGTCCAAGATACTGCTTTAATAAGCATCACATTTTTTCGCATTTTGTTGTGATGATCAGAATAATTTAGGATTAGTGTGATCGCATTGCGAAAAATTACATGTTTTAAAGAGCAAAAGACAATCCTGATGGGGTTCAACTTTTAAGAACATTGTAATCATGAAAGACTGAACAGATCTTAAATAACAAACATATTAATCAATTTTGAATGCAAGCTAATGTAGCGAGCGAGGTTTCGGTGAAGTTTAAATTAGGTGCCTTTCATTTAGGAGCAAATTTTATGGTGAAAGGAAACGATGGCATATATCCGAATGGAAAAGGACAATATCTTTTTAAAGAGCACATGTCAAAGTAAAAAAGGAAATTATTAGAAATGAAAATGGGGCACTTCTCGCACCTGATAAAGGGCACTCACCAGAGATGAAGAAGGTTTTTAGGATAAAGGAAAGGGGCACCTATTACAAGGGGAAATGAGCACTTGTCGGAGGAAAATGGGCATGATTAAAGTTTCAAAAGAGGCATATATCAGAGGTGTCAGAAGGGGCATTTATAAGAAGGGGGAAGTGGCTCTTATTCAAAAAGAAAAGGGGCATTTAGCAAAAGGAAAATGGCACTGATTAGAAAGGATAAAGGGCATGTGTCAACATAAAAGGTTGCACTTTTTATAGATGAAAAGGGGCTCTTATTGCAGAGTAAAATGGGTGACCTCTCAGATTTGAATAAAGGCACTCATCGGAGATGAAAAGGGGCATTTATAAGAATGAAAAGAGGGCACACAAAGGGAAAGAGGCACTTGTCAAAATATAAGGGGCACCTCTCAGATGTACAGAGAGGCAATTATAGGTAAGGTGGCACTTGTTACAGATGGGAAGGGGCATTTTTTACCTTGAAATCCTAACCCTAATCCGAACCTTAACCCTTAAACCCTAAACATTAACCAAATTGTAATCCTAACCTTAACATGGAGCCCAAGAAACGAAAATATAAATGCTTTCAAATCTCAGATATAGATACACAATTCTCCATAGGATCGAGTCTCCACATTCCAATCATACCCCCCCCCCCCCCTTTCCCTCCACACGGCTATTGACCACTCACTACTTGTGTTCAAATGCTGGTAATTTTGGTCAGCGTCAAGGTTGTGTTTAGAGCTAGTCGGCGTAAGTATGGCAAGGTTGGCGTAAAGGTTGATGTAGTGACCTGGCTAGTGGTGTTAGCTACGCGGACCTTTACGCCGACTGATTTACACCGGGATATTTCTAGCAATCTTAGCAACAATTGTTCGCCACTGCAGCTCTTTAATACGACTATGATATGCAGTAGCAAAATAATCTGTCATGACTCATGATAAATTCGTTTATCAATTGATTCCGCTCGATTGATTCCACTGTTCGCAGGATTTGGCAGGGAGATATAGAAGAGATCATTCACACGATAACGACGATTTATTCATATTTTTTTCATCGTCTGTACAATGCTTTTTGAATAAACTCCTTTTTTATGTTAGGCTTCCTAGGAGAAGTTTCAATTGTTGTAAAGTAACTTTTGGCTTGCACCCAGTAGGTCCCTCTGGTTAAGAGATTATGTTTTGACTTGTTTTCACCAAGAGACTTTTCGATTTGCACGTCGACATAGTGGACATCGTATGACGTCTTTTTAAGGACATGTGACGTCCTTTTAAGGCACTGACAGTGTCTTATTTAATACTATCAATCTAATTTGGATGCTGGTGTGAAGAAATAATATTCTTAGGGGGGAAATGGGAAATTTATATTATCAATATAAAGAAAACAATTAGTGGATATTGAGGACATGACATCATAGACTCATGAGTGAGTTTCCATTTTGTCGTTTACCCCCCCCCCCCTTATTTTTTTTTTATGTGTGTGATTTTTGATGAAACCCCCCCCCCCTTGTAAAAAAAAAAAACAACCTTACCCCGCCTGAGTCGTTGCGAAATTGTTGGCACCCCCCCCCCCCCAAAAAAAAAAGAAGTATATGTGCTCTTACCTCCCCCCCCCCCCCCCCCGCTTAATCAGCGGCTGGCTGACCCATAGGGCTTCTTATAAGTTATGATCTAGAACTTTATAAATGTTATCTTCGTCAGAGACAAACTCTACATCCTGACCTTAGACCCGATTACCTCTTTTGTCTTTAACCCAGTCAGCACTACTAAACAAAATATTACAAAAATAAATAAGTAGAAACAAATTATTAAATGAGGCGATTTCAAGCAAGACACCTAATCCATTGCCCACATCATCGATGGAACGGTCGCAACCAACGAAAGAAAGCTGTGTTCAACCAGGGACGTGATAGAAAAGGACTGGAATCAAGCCGCTCTCCTTTGACCCCATGCTCCAAGCCGCCGAAAGGTTATGCGCTAATCTGCAACTGCTGACCAGGTGGTGAGATAAAAGAGCGCATGAATTTCAGGATTTAGAATTCCTACATCAGAAAATGGTATCACAGCAACTGTTCGCTGTTCCTTTCAATGATTTCTCATCCATTGTTGAATGTGTAAAGAGTAGAACAAGCGAACACAAACTTGTGTAATTTCATCCTTTTTTAACTTCAAAAATACAAAAAACACGCAAAAACACGCATTAGCAAACTTAATGTTATTGAAGATTGTAAATCATGGATCAAATAACGGGACATTAAAACATGCACAAATTTGCGCATTATCCTAAACTATTGAGTTTTTGTCAGGATGTAATTTTTCTTTTACCAACTCTGGCACACAAATTATAGGAAGGACGGAGTTCTAAATATGGAAATGTGTTTGATGCACTATTCCCAATACATTCCCCATATAAAGTTTTTGATTTACACTGAAATTTTGCCGGTAATTTAATATTTTGTAATAAATGTAAAACTGGTGCCGGCTTCCGAAAGTTCCCGCAGTGGAAGCGCGGTTCGGAGCATGGAACTTCAAAGCCAAGTGGAATGTTACACATCCCATTGTTACGCTTTAGAACTCACGAATGCGTTGAATAATTTACAAGAGTTTCGCCGGCTTGATTCCAGTCCTTCTCTATCACGTCCCTGGTTCAACTCAAGGGCGAATATTGGAGTAGCATTGTTGAAGAAAAATAAAACACTACAAAGACTGAATCAATATTTGAGCAAAAGGAAAGGAAACAGCGCCATCTATTCATAATTGATGAAAATAACTCGAAGAACAGTATTAAAAGCCAGGCGGAAAAAATATTTTCCGATTGGACAGCCAACGAAACCCAACAAAAGCAACAAATCATTACATTTCTGAACAGGTTTACATATAGCATACCCCATTGCCAAACCTACAAGCAGGGGCGTAGACAACGGGGGGGGGGGGGATGAGGGGGATGGCATGTACAATCATCCCCCCAGGTTTTGGGGAATGATATTTGCTTACTTAATAAGTCATAATGATGATAATAATAGTAATAATAATAATGATAACAATTATAATATTAATAATATTAATAATTATGATGATGATAATAATAATCCTCATCATTATTGTAATTGTGTTTATTGTTATTAGCCGCATTCACACTGTGAAAGCCAATTCAGACGGTAAAAAAAAGAAATCTTACAAGTATTTTGTGGTTATCTTGTGGTTTGGAAACCACAAGATAACCACAAGATTAAACAGGCGCGGATCTACGGGAGGGGGGGTTAGGGGGTTTAAACCCCCCTTGGGCGGCCCAAAAAACAAACAAAAAAAAGGGGGGAAAAAAAGAAGAAAAAAAAAAGAAAAAAAGAAAGAAAAAAGAACGCACGCTGGAGAGAAACCCTTTCAAGTGCAAATATTGTAAGAAGATATTCAACTCATCTGGTAACTTAACCAAACACATGATAACTCTGGATATAACTGTGTATTTAACTGTGAATTGATTTAAAAAGACGTTATCATGCACTGCTTTTTATGGTCTCCATTGTGTTAATAGATGCCAGGAAAACATCACTTACGGGGTTCAAATAAACACCCCCCAAAAAATCGGCTCGCCGCTTCGCGGCTCGTGGACGATGCTCCGCATCGTCATTATTTTGATCACCCCCCCCCCCTTAGCAAAAAGCTAGATCCGCCCCTGAGTCATCCCCCCAGGTGTACGAACCTGTCTACGCCACTGCCTACAAGTGATCCTGATCCTAATCCTTACCCTACGAGGACCCTTGAGAAAAGAAAAAAGAGCATTAATCATGACAATTTCAAAAAGTACTACATGTCTGAACAAGTGCAGAATACTCCAATGAACAATTAAACTTAAACGTCAGTTGTAATCCTAGTACTAGGGCGCTTTAGTAACGAGACGGAAGGCAAAGTCACGGGGTAATTCACTAAACCGAGATCAAATAATGTATGCAGTTCGGATTCTGTCTATTGAAATACTATTATTCTTATCAGGTGAATGAAATAATTTGTATTGAGGCACTTCACAAAGACTTATGCATTAGATTTGGTTACATTACGAAAATGACGGAAGGCAAAGACGAGGGTAACCGAGCTAAATAATCAATCTGCGCATGTGCGAACCAGAATTTTTCTCCGTCTTGTTGATTTTCACGACCGTTCTCAGCCATAATAGCGTTCGTTACTAAACTCGACGGAAGAGTTGTATCGCCGTACAATAGACTATTTTCGTAATGTAACCAAATTTAATGCATATGTCTTTGTGAAGTGCCTCAATACAAATTATTTCATTCACCTGATAAGAATAATAGTATTTCAATAGACAGAATCCGAACTGCATACTTTATTTGATCTCGGCTGAGTGAATTCTCCCGTCTTCTTTGCATTCCGTCTCGTTACTAAAGCGCCCTACTGACCCCAGGTGCGACGGGGCGTCTTACAAGGTGGGAAAGGACACCATGCAAAGGGCACTTTCTGTAAAAAAGTAGGACCTACAAAGGGAAATCTCAAAGTGAAAATATGAACATTTTGTATTGGTTAATGCCCCTACACTGTGATTACATTATCAAGGATGATATCTATATTCTCTTTGCACGGTCCAAGATGCTGCTTTAATAAGCATCACGTTTTGCAGTTTGGCGTGATGATCAGAATAATTTAGGATTAGTGAGGTCGCAGTGCGAAAAATTACATCTTATAAAGAGCAAAAGACAATCCTGATGGGGTTTTAGGCACCTTGTAATCATGAAAGAGTGAACAGATCTTAAATAAGAAACATATTTATATCAAATTTAAATGCGAGATAATGTAGCGAGCGAGGTTTTGGTAAAGTTTGAATTAGGTGCCTTTAATTTAGAAGCACATTTTATGGTGCAAGGAAACGATGGCATATATCCAAATGGAAAACGATTTTTTTTTTTAAGAGCACATGTCAAAGTAAAAGGGGAATTATTAAAAGTGAAAATGGGGCACTTCTCGCACCTGATAAAGGGCACTCACCAGAGATGAAGAAAGGCTTTTATGATAACGGAAAAGGGGCACTTATTACAAGGGGGAAATGAGCACTTGTCGAAGGAAAAATGGGCATGTTTAAAGGTAAAGACCAGTATTGGAAACGCCCCAATTTCAAAAAAAAAATGGAAACTCTTATTACCAATCATGTGAAAGAATATGTTTTGACTAATACATGATGATATAAATTTTGCCGGGAAACCGCCTACTAATTGATATATTTGGTAAATTAGTTTATCTATTGGTGTGTGAGAGATAACCGCACGTATCGCGCACGTGTGCGTAGTCCCATATACATATTTCTGTGTACAGTGCTTGTTACTTTACGAAGACTGAGCCAAATTTCTTGTCATTTTGATGATCCCAGAACCTTGCAGTACACACCAATACTTATATGCTAGATGATCAACCTTTTCTGATCGATTCCACAACGTTTCTTTCACAATGCAATCGCAAGACCATAACTGGGCTTTATCTTTAAGGTTTTGACAGAGGCATCTATCAGAGGTGTCAGAAGGGGCATTTATAAGAAGGGGAAGTGGCTGTTATTCAAAAAGAAAAGGGGCATTTATCAAAAGGAAAATAGCAGTGATTAGAAAGGATAAAGGACACGTGTCAACATAAAAGGTTGCACTTTTTATAGATGAAAAGGGGCTCTTATTGCAGAGTAAAATGGGTGACCTCTCAAATTTGAATAAAGGCACTCATCGGAGATGAAAAGGGGCATTTATAAGAATGAACAGAGGTCACACAAAAGAAAAGAGGCACCTGCAAAATATAAGGGGCTCCGCTCAGATTAAAAACGTGGCAATTATAGATAAAGTGGCACTTGTTACTGATGGGAAGGGGCATTTTTTGGACCTTGAAATCTTAACCCTAATCCGAATTTTAACCCTAACCCTAAATATTAACCAAATCATAGTCCTAACCTAAACGTGGACCCCAAAAAATGCTTTCAAATCTCAGATAAAGATTCGCAATTGTCCATAGCAGTCTCCGCATTCCAATCATAAAAAACTACCCCCTCCCTTTCCCTTCACACGGCTATTGACCACTTACTACTTATGTTCAAATGCTGGCAAATTTAGTCGGCGTAAAGGTCGTGTTTAGAGCTAGTCGGCGTAAGTATGGCAAGGTCGGTGTAAAATGTTGGTGTAGTGACCATCTGAACGATAGTGGTGTTAGCTACGCCGACCTTTACGCCGACTGATTTACACCGGGATATTTCTAGCAATCTTAGCAACAATTGTTCGCCACTGAAGCTCTTTAAAATGCAGTAGCAAAATAATCTGTCATGACTCATGATAAATTCGTTTATCAATTGATTCCGCTCGATTGATTCCACTGTTCGTAGGATTTGGCAGAGAGATAAAGAAGAGATCCTTCACACGATAACAACGATGTACTATTCATATTTTTTCATCGTCTGTACAATACTTTTTCAATAAACTCCTTTTTTATGTTAGGCTTCCTAGGAGAAGTTTCAATTGTTGTAAAGTAACTTTTGGCTTGCACCCAGTAGGTCCCTTTGGTTAAAAGATTTTTTTTTGGACTTTTTTTCAATTAAGGACTTTTCGATTTGCACGTCGACATAGTGGAGACAGTATGACGTCCTTTTAAGGACACGTGACGTCCTTTTAAGGCACTGACAGTGCCTTATTAGGACGTCACACCTAACAGTCCACTATGTCGACGTGCAAATCGAAAAGTCCCTGATGGCAACATCGAGCACGAGATCTTAATCTACTGAGTGCCAACCAAACATTCTTTACAACAATAAACATCACTGTGGTACTATCACTTGGCAATCACATCGAAGATAAATTCATTAGTACGAGGTTTAATAATTTCAAAGAAATCCGAATTTAAACCCCACACAACCCCCTCCCCTCTATATCTCTAGCAATACGATTAAGGACAAGCATCCACCCCGCTCCTGAAGCTACGTCACCGACCTAGAACGTCATCCATTGTATGCCATCTAGACAGTAGGTCTTACAAGTAAAAAATAAACTGGAACATGGATGATGAAGTAAATGCTTGTTATAGCTACTGTTTCCCAGGTTTGAAATCGGATGATCTCTTGAAGTTGATGATTATTTTACCATATTGTACACAATGTGGATGAATGAATGTTTTGTTTACACACGGTTGCCCTAAACAGTTTTAACACTGTTCCCTTCTTTAGAGCCCAAAATCCCATGGTTAAAACAGGATTGAGCTTTGTAAAACCTTTCATATTAAATGTCTGTACAATTATCAATACATGTACATGTTTGTCATAAATTACTGTCTTTTGTGCATACCCTTATTTGCACCTTTTCCGAGTTTTGCATTGTCATTTGCTAGTGGATGATTAAGATGAACGAACAAATGTTTAAATGATAACATTTACGTCTTATTCATTCTGTATCAAATACTTTCTTAATTTGTTCGAGACACTGTCTGTCACCTTTCAGCTACCTCCATGTCTCATAGTAATTTTAGGGAAAAACAATTTTAGAAAGCTGCGATTATTGCTGAAATTCAACAACAATCGTTAGCCATTACTGCTCTCCCTCTTTCAAGAATCATAATAATTCGTTTCACAGTTGATTCCACTTGGTTGAATCCACTGATCACAGGATTTAGCACAGAGACAGAAAAAATGAACGATTCTCACGATCGACGACGATGCATTTTTAGAATTCTTTGTTCCTCGTCTCTACCGTACTTTTTGAATAAACAACTTTTTTGTATGGTAGGCTTCCTATCAAGAGAAATTGCAATTGTTGTAAAGAAATGTTTGACTTGCACCCGGTAAGTCCCTCTGATTCCATTTTGTCCCTTTTGACTGGTATTCAATAACAACACCGAGCACGCAATCTTCATTTACTAGGTGCAAGCAAACAAATTCTTTACTATTGTGGTACTATCAAATGGCATCATATGGCAGATAAATTTGTCATCAGTACCGGGCTGAATAGTTGAAAGAAAACTATAAAATTTGATCCTCGGGTCATACACACTCTTTCTCTCTCCCTTTGTCCTTGCCCTCCTTTTCCCTCTCTTACTTTTTTCTTACATAAAGGAAACAGTATAGGTTTGAAAAATATAATATAAAGAAGAATAAAGTACAGAATAAAGCAGAATATGAAATAAAACACATTATGGTAGAATATTGTTATACAAAATTTAGAGTATAAAGTGAAATAGACTATAAAGCAAAAGATATATAAAATAACCCTATATCAAATAAAAGTTTAGCAATACATGATCTGCACGGTGCACTATTACAGTAATCATAACCAGGTCCATGTACCATTTCGGATTCAAGGCAGGTTTGTGCAATGCTTCATAGAATACAAAAAAACAAGAACAAATCAAAAAAGATGCAATAATGAAAACAAATAAAGGCAACTTTTGGCGAAAACATATCACCATAAACAACTCATTAAATAAGTTGGTAAGATAATATGTGAGAAGCCGTGGTAAAGTATTGATTAAACTTTTCTGTCGGTGGTGGGTAATGTTTAATCACTTTAAATGTGTCATTTCTTCCATGTTGTTATTATACTATTCTACATAGGTGTCGCACTCTTTTCCAATGTTGATCCTTCCAAACCTAGACAATAACGAAATATGCCAGAAAAGTATCCTTACTCATTCATCGCCGTAGATCTGACGTCACATTCACACACATCACGAATATTATTGTCTTAAGTCTACATTTATCTGAATGTCCTCTCGCCCCGATTTCGATTGCTTCAAACAAGAAAATATTTCATGTATCTTTCAAGTCTCCTTTATTGGTCAAACCGTCCCAACATTTTACATGCATTATGTTCGTCTTGCACATTTCTTTTAAATTGACCAGTAAGTTCCGTTGTTAATTAGAATAAACAGAACGTATGAGATAGAATCTTTGACGTCGGACTTATTTTCCACTATGGTTTTGAAGAATCCTGGACATCTACTTCGAATCCAATCTGATACAAATATCGCTATTACAGGCCTTTTATAATGTTTTTGTATAACACATGTTTTAATTCAACAATCTTAATTCGTTATTTTAAAGATATTCTTATCAATGATTATTGGTATTCATTTTGTTGGTCGATCGAAAAATAAAGAAAAACATAAATGGGATGGTGACATTATTCTCTAAGAAAAAATTATTAAGAGAGATCTCGTATTAACATATGAAGTCACTGAGGAGGTGAAACTTTATCGAAGCCACTTTTCGACTTGTTGGTTCCATCACTAATCTGAATATTTGGAATTATGATATCTGATTCGAAAGTTAATGTTCCTTAGTACTGAATGATTTATCTACGCAATTTCGGAAGAAAAGAGAGAATTTTCATAAATTATCACATTCATACTCCCTATTTTTATTTCTGGATTTTCGTTACGACAATAAACAACATAATCTATTGGGGGACAATTCTTTGATAACCATCTATACAGGTGTACCTGACTTCGGTAGTTTTTAATTATTAAATCATAAGCACTATGACTTTTATGTATATATATACCATGCTGAAGAGTAACACATTTTATATCTAATGATAACCCATTCATAACATTTCTGCCATGGGTGACTGCGCACCAGGGCCTTTAACAAAATTGGTCATATTCGCTTTGTAACATGATTGGGCTAAGATGCTTAACGTGTTTATCTCGAATAACGAATGAAAACTAAAATGTGACTAAACCCACATGCAAGAAAGAACACATATGATGATAATCATCCAAGATATTGTCAGCAGACTTTCCAAAAAAATATAACGTCCCAAATAAACTTTATCCATTTTATAGCATTCATTGAGAAGGGTGACCTAGGACAAGGGATGCGAATGAATTCAAGATTGTATTCATCATAAGGAAAAAAATATCATATTTTTTGTTTGCAATTAGCATTTCCTTGAGATTGAGTTGATATTACCATCCTTTCTGTCCAATTACCTAATAGTCAATGTAAATGAGTATGAAAATATTTTGGGAATGAGATAAAACACACAAAATGGCCTTTGACCCACATTCATTGCTTCAGCCCAAAATTGGTACGAGAAGATTTTGACAATACTTTTTGAAAAGCCTTCGGCTCAGTCATCAGGGGCAACACAATTAAGAATATGGTATCAGTAGGCATGGAATTAGTTACTCTCACTATGATATACGATTCAAGGTCACATAAGTTTCAAATTTTTAATAACAAGCTGCCAAAGTAGGGTACACTTTTGTATACGCACTGTATAGATGGGAAAAATGTCTTGATAGCAAGTTTAAAGGTTGTAATCACAGACTAGCTCTGAATCTGTACTTTTATTTACAGCGTATGACATATTCGAAATCAATATTTACGAAAATATGTCGAGCTCCTAAAAACAAAGTTCCAAACTTCAAATCATAAACCGTTGCCATCTTAATGGTCTTGGGACACATTACGCGGTTTCATGTTCACTTTGGGAAATAACCATGCATCTAAAATATTGAAACTCGCTACGTCCACAATGACTTGGGAACATTGTTTCTTCTATTTCAGACGGCGTGTATGTATTTCAAGAAAACTGGGGATTTCTGACATGCGTAGGCGTGCCCCTGAAATATTGAAACTCGCTACGTCCACAATGACTTGGGAACATTGTTTCTTCTATTTCAGACGGCGTGTACGTATTTCAAGAAAACTGGGGATTTCCACATGCGTAGGCGTTTTAGCGTACCTCGCAGGTTCTTTATGTGCGATCTTTGGGCTATCAAGTTGCATTGTGTCTTATTAAAGCCTATCTGCACTAGTTTAGCCAGGAGGGATTAAACCTCCCTGCATGGTCACTGACAGGTGGTTATTTCATCTAATCAGCTCTCAATTAACATACGAAAGAGGAAATCTTTGGGGACCAACCGTCACCGATTAGTCATTGACTGTATATAGAGGGCGCAAGTAGCTATAAGTAATGCAGTGGGGCTTTTAAGAGAATGTTGACTTTTGGGAAAGATGAACAATAATTATAGAGCTTTTTCATTCTGTCTGTATTAGTGAACTAGCAATTTCCCTTTTTCAGATATTTTCTTCTGTTTCAAACAATTGTCTTCGCATTACACTGGGTGAGGATTAACGTCTTGATATCAACCACGTTCGATCGTTTGTTCCAGCCCGATTTCACATTTCAAAACTAGTGAATTGCCGACGCGTATTTTCAAATGAACATTACTGCCGTATACTGGTAGATGGACAGAGAGTTAGAAAGATATACAGAGAGAGAGAGAGAAAGAGAGAGAGGGGGACAGATAGTAGTACAAAGTCAACCGAACACTACTCGATCGTCCTCCATCCGATTTTCAAAGAAATGATAATTGTATTGCATATGAGCAAATTTAAGGGGCACTTATCGAAATGGGCCTTCACCAGAGATGAAGCGGGTACTTTTGAGAGGGGAAAAGGGGAACATTTTATAAAAGAAAAGGGCGCTCATTGGGAAGGGAAAGGCACCGAGGTGAAAATGGGCATTTGTTGAAGGAAAATGATATTATAATAGGGTTAATTATCAGGGGTAAAAAGGGGACAAAGGGCCCTGTATAAAAAAGGAAAAAGGGTCACTAATCAGAAGGAAAAGGGAGATTATTTAGAAAGGGAAAGGGGTGAGTGTCAAAATAAAAGGGGAACTCATCAGAGATGAGAAGAAGCACTTATCAGAAGGGGAACTAGCAATTATTTCAAAGGAAAAGGGGCACTTTTTGACGGAAAAGGGGTATCTATCAGATTTTAAAAGAGGAATTTATATCCGAGGTGAAAAAGGGCATTTTTTTTTAAAAGGGGAAGGACCTATCACAAGGAAAAGGCTACTGATTAGAAAAATAAAATGGGCACTTATTGGAAGGGGAAGGGGCACTTTTACAAAGTAACAGGGGCATTTTTCCTATGTAAAAAGAGGCACTTACTGGTTCTTGAAAAAGTGGGAGGGGGTAGCTGCCTACGCCTTGGTTTCCTCCCGTCTTGACTTTGGCAATGCCCTGCCGTTCAATTTACCCCAGAATCTGCTGTCCAAGCCTCAAAAGCTTCAAAACCCTGCGGCTCGCATTGTCACTCTGTACACCAAGCGTACCCATATCTTTCTTGTTTGGCAGTCGCTGCACCGGCTCCCGTTAAAGATCACATTATTTTCAAAATTTGTGTTCGCTCACTTTCTACTGCATTCAGTGTACCAGGCCCCCAATACAATCTTTCTTTTATTCAAAATTACACCAAAGCGAGATCTTTACTCTCATCCACTGATTGCAAAAACAAGGGGGGGGGGGTGGAAGATTCCACTTTTATGAAAAATTAAAAGTCTCCCTGAAGACATAACAAGTGCATAACCTCTGATTCCTTTACAAATCATGTAAAAGCGCTTTTGTTTAATTCTTTATCATTTATTTTACGAGAAAATATTCTCCTTCCTCACTTCATGGGAATATGATAGTAAGCTTTTATTGGGCCACCCTGTATTGGCCTTTCGTCGACTATTCATGGAGCCGAGTAAAAGAAACTAAATTCAGCATAATTCACACGTGTAACAACGGGAAATAGAACTACATGCATTGTACCTCGTATCGAACGTTATAGAAAAACAAGTTTCTCATGACATCGCGCTTCGTTTTTAATTTCGGAATCACAACATTGCCATTACCGACTTGATGTATTCAGGTGTTCTAGTTGGCTGATCAAATAGCGTATACTACAGTTATAGTTGGCTGTATATTACAAGCAGACACTCAGATCAGTAGAATTCGTATTATGGATAGGGACAGGTTTCATAGCCCTCCCTCGTCGTTTAGCTTAAGAGCAGATCTAAATACGGCTGATAATGATGGCAAGACACCTCTCCACGCGGCATCATCCAATGGTCATCTCGAGGTTGTACAGGCTCTCATTGGCCAAGGAGCAGATCTAAACTTGGCTGATAAAGATGGCAGGACACCTCTCCATCTGGCATCATCTAATGGTCACCTGAGTGTTGTACAGTTTCTCACTGGCAAAGGAGCAGATCTAAATAGGGCTGATAATGAGGACATCACGCCTCTCCACGCGGCATCATGCAATGGTCACCATGATGTTGTACAGTTTCTTACTGGTCAAGGAGCAGATCTAAATAGGGCGGACAATGATGCCATGTCACCTCTCTGTGCGCAGTTAATTGATAATGGTAAGTTCAGTTGGTATTTCGAACCTTATGGCTTATGTACTGTACATTTCTTAGACATTTCCAGTTGATTATTTATCATTATCGTTAAAATTTATTATTTTAGGAAAGTAAGTTAACCATATGTTAATTTAAGGGGAGATGACCAATACATGTACGTCGATTTATATTTATATTCATATTCTGTCTCATTATATTGCTTAAAACTTCCTTGCCTTATGCCTTCAGATGGTTTAATATTGCCAGTAAACCATCCATTTACTGTAACTGATAAGTTTGGATTTGAATGTAACAATTCAATCCATTGCCGAAAGGATTGCCTTATACCCCCTTCACATACACGGATTTTCCTTACGAGTCCTTACGGATCGCCAACTCGCAGACACTCGTAAGTATTCGTGAAAGAAGGGCCAAATTTGTTGACATGTCAAAAATCTTCTTACGATTGTCCACGGATTTATTTGTTCGTAAATAACTCGTAAATAGGTCGTAACAATCCGTAAGTATCGTAAACCGCTCGCATCAACACGTTACCATCCGTAAACTGCTCGCAATAATCCGTTAATGGCTTGTAAAGATTTCTTTAACGATTTGTTTCGGTTGGTTAACGATTTGTTTACGGATTATTTACGGATTACTTACGGATTATTTACGGATTATTACGAGTGCTTACGTGTTGTTTACGATTTCATTAAAGTCGTGCTACAATGGCTTTACGGATTGTTACGAGCTATTGCGAGCACTTTACGTGTAGTTACGAGGACTTTACAAATAGATACGTATACTTTAAGTATTCTTACGTATCGTCTACATTTTTGGGGAAAGGTATAAATGCTGCAAATTTGAACACTTCATTTTCAGTTGTTATTTTTTGGTTAAAAAATCGTAAGGACTCGTAAATACTCGTAACTAACTCGTAACTATTCGTAACAACACGTTAACAGGTCGTTAGTAACACGCAAGTTGCTCGTAGTTATCCGTGACAACTCGTAACAAATCGTGGAATTCTGCCGTAAGTATATCGTAATAACTCGTAATAATCCGTAACAAACCGTAAATAGCTCGTAATAACTCGTAACAACTCTTAAATCGGTCGTAAAAGTGGCCAAATCGTGAGGATCCGTGAAAGATCCGTGAATTTGTGCGATCCGTAAGGATTCGTAAGAAAATCCGTGTATGTGAAGGGGGTATTAAACCATATAATTGCAAACACTTGTCAATGTATATCCATTCCAACGAGTCGAAAGCTTTTCTAAAATCTGTAAAAATAATTGCCTCATCTTTAGATGTTAAATGATGGTAGTCAACCATGTCTTGAGGTATTTTAGAATTATAAATACCGCTTCTACACTTTAAATAGCCTACTTGATCTTCATCAATAATATCTACTTTTGGTCAAAACCATCGCTAATATCTTGTAGTTTATATTTCAAAGAGTTATTGGTCTCCAATTTTCAAGTTCCTGTTTATCTCCACCTTTAAACAATAAAGTAATAACGCCTTTCCTTTGTGAATAACTTAAATGTCCTCCTTCAAAAGCCTCGTTCAAACTTTGAAGAACCAGATCATTTACTTCTGACCAAAATTCTTTATACAATTCTACGCTTAAACCGTCGAACCCTGGTGCTTTATTAGGTTTCATACTTGTTATCGCTTCAGTAATCTCTTTCATTGTAACGAGCCCTTCGCATGCATATGCTTTTGTGACTATTTAGACATGGTATTTCTACTTCTGACATGTATGAATCTATTAATTCGTTATTACACTCATTTGACCTATAGAGTCTTGAGTAAAACTTTTCAATAAACTTTAAGATTTCGTCCTTGTCGTACTCCAACTTCCCCCCTATCCTTAAAAAAGAGATGGATCATTTTGCACTGTTTCTTGTTTCTAAATCTAAAACTATTTAGAATTACTTTTCCCTTCTTCAAACTGAGTTACCCTTGCTCTAACTCTAGCACCATCACATACATATTTGTAATACGCATTTAACTCCATTTTTACACTAGTCAACTCTTCTTTTTGTTTTTTTCGTCCGTTGCATACTTGATCGTGCAATCTTTCAAATTTCTTTTCTAACTCAAATAAAACTTTCCTTTCATTTAAAGATAATGATGTTGCTTTATTATGTTAAAATCTATTAATCATTTGCCTCATAAAGTATCATTTAAAAGGCAAACATATGTTGAGATATATCCCATCATTAGTTTTCAAGAAATATATATCCAGAGCGGACTGACTTTTCCCATGCCTTTGTTAAGTAATTGTATACACCTTTAACAAGAAAACCGTCTTTGTTTGCTTGTTTTTTGTACATCCAGCCGTTGGGAGTGTCGAAAAACAGGTAAAAAATGAAGCAAACTTGCAGACCTCAGAACTCGAGCAAGTAAGCATAGATTCTGCATCTTCTGAACAGGTCGTAGATGATATTATTCGTGATTTCATTGAGGCATCCCATCAGCAACCAGGCTTGATTCGCATCGAGAAGTATGGCATTGAAGTCCAGTTTCATCCAAGTGAGATATGGGGTGTTGATGACATCCAGGCAGTACCTGAAGTTCCAGCTGAACTGGTAGACTTGTTAACGGAGGACCAAGCAATCATTTGTGTTGGTCTTAAGGCGTCACCGTCTGATGCAAAGTTTAAATATCCAGTAAAAGTGACGATGCCCCATTCAGCAATTTTCACAAGTCCAGAAACTGCATCTATTGGGACTTACTATCGGAAAAGCAGTAAGAATCTTTACATAAATACATGATTCATACTCATACCAAGTTTTGTAATTTCTGAAGTATGTGAAAAATTAACTTGTGCTAATTTATGTTTCATGAGAATGTGACATATTCAAACTTACATCTAAAAGCATTTAACACAAATCATAATTCAACCAGTCCAACTTCCATTGTTGAGTTAGAAAAAAACAAAATGAACATTAGCTAAACAAGGAGTACGAATAGTTTTGTGGTTAACTGCATGTCTTTGGTCCGACGCATTAGACTAAAATGTTATCGACATTCAATCACCTATCTCAACATGAAGTGATATATTTAAGTGTGCTTCATTAGCCTATAAACAGAATCCACTTTTCAAAATGCATTGTAGTCGGGTCAATTAAGGGTTTGACCCGAAATGTTGGATTCTCCAAACCTCCAAACCTATATGTATATAGACACTAAAATCGCATCTCTAAGATGATTGTTCCGTTTTTTATGGCTGTTCTTACGTATTGGCGGTCATTTCCAGGGGTCTGATTTTCTTAGATTTGTAGTATGTTGTTTCTAATGTCAGCAACTACTGGAAAATGTTGAAAAACCTTCTTCTTCTTTTTTTATATATATATATATATTTTATTTTTTTTTGGGGGGGGGGGGGGTTAATCTTTTCTTCCCATAAAATGACCCGACTATAAATCGGTACGCAATTTTTGTTTATTTGGCATGTTATACGGGGTTTCTAAGAAAGTACGCAAAACCTGAGGTCTGCAATTTAAGAGACAACTTGACACAATGTTATAGGTTTTTGTCAATTAGGTAGATCATTCTTTCCCTAGAAAAATTACGCCAATCAAAGATCATCAATTTCGATTTCTAACCCTTTTTGTGAGAAACTGTCTCGAACAAATTTCTCTTTGCTTCAAGCATTACTACGTTTTTGTTCTTTTAAAGAGGTTTAAGCTGGGAGCAATATATATTATAAAGGATATCGGTAGTAAAAAAACTAGGGGTACTCGACCTCTCTGTCGCCTCTGTGTTTTCTGAAATATGTAATTTGTGTTTTAATAGTTTGCCATGTTTTATATTTTGCAAAAGAAGAACAAATTGCGATTACGCATATGTTTTGTGTTTTCAATTAAAAGGGTCCGACAGTTTTTCGTTGATTGCCTTCGCCAATGGTGACACACGATGTGTTGTTAGAGAGCGAGACCTTGACTTCTATATATCTCACTTCTGTGAATGGCGTATTGTTGCCTTCTTCACAAAGGCATTCTTCGGCAAACGTTTCACCTGTACGCCTTTTGTACCCAACCCGAGCCCTGGGAACGACGAGCATCTGTTGAGGCTCTGCATTAGAGATAGTAACTACGGAAAAGCAGAGGTATGAAAGGGTCCAAGGGAAGGGGTAATGTGACACAGTTTTTTCAAAGACTACTAAAGTATTTATGTCATATTCACTCATCGTCCATGTTACTGGTTCAAAACAACAGAGCCTGCGTATGAGGTTCACCGCAAAATGGCCGTGCAACGTGGGCTGGAGCTAGGCAAAATGACCATTTTGTATTGAAATCAAATGTTATGCGCAAATCTTTAAGTGCCACGTAACAAATCTGTTTATTCACCTGTTATGACTAACTTATTCCAATAGTCACAATGCGATTGCCAACATTTATTGTTGGTAGGACAAACATATATAGAGCATCGAAGTGTAACGTCATAATACCCAAGTTGTCAAGGCTGCTGGTTCTAAACAATGTTGTTAAACCATTGCATGCCATGTTTCCTTAATTAAGTTTTATAATTTACGTGGAAAAAGCACACATTTTTTCCCTCTTAATTTCATTTTGCATCGTAAATCTAATACACTTATTTACAACATATTTGCCCTTTCATAAATTTGAATGGATGAAGAAAAGCAAAAGGTTTTGAATACCCATGTGAGTCGTGTAAAAAATATATTGATGCAAAGACAGTGAGTTCGAACGAGAATAAATAATTCGAACGGGAAAAATGAATTAAATGACGATTCGCTAAATCGTATGCTCCTTATTTAAATTGGCATAACCTTTATTTGGAGAGCTTTTTGCATCAACATATTAATTTCGAAGAGTAATGAACATAAATTCGAATGGCAGTTTGCAGTGGCGGCCGGTCGAGACTATCATGAATTTGACTGTTCTTAAAATTTAATTTAATGACCAAACTGCTAAATTTAGCGTGAAACATATAGTTACCCTATACCATGAAAGATAATCCAAGGTGCACACAGGTTTAAATTGATATCTGTAAAGGATGGGTATACTTGTTTACGCATTTTGTTATGAAATTTCAACATATGATTATTTGAAAGTATTTGCCATATGATTAGAACAGGATAATCATATGAGACAGAGCACATAGCGGAAATCATATTCGTCTTACTAAACAAATTCAGAAATTTATTTTGTCTGTGAGCTATTATACATTGTATTCATTGATAACATACATGTTCTGGAACATGTATATATTTTACAGTTATATTTTTGTGATAGTAATACATGTATGTAAAGCACCATGAGCGTCAGAGCCTGGCGGATACCGGCGCTATATAAATGTCCATATTATTATTATTAACATGTATTCTCCAAGATCACGTTTGAACGTTAGTATTATTGATCAGGCAACTAGATAATGGCCCTTTATAAATTCCTGGATTGAATTTGATTTAGATATTATACGAAGGCCTATGCAAATGAGAGGAAGTTCGCAAGTTGCCAATGGCAAGAGGTATATTTACACTTTTTAATCTGTGGAATTTATGCATAATTCTGTATGCCTTTTTTTGTTTGAACATTATTCTTTTTTTTTAAATTTCATTATACTGCATGTGTATGATCTAAACTAAATATTTTCCTCTCTGCTTAAACACAACAAATCAGCCCGAACCAGGATACGTGACACCGATAAAGGGAGAAGAGTATTTTGTGGCATGGCGTTCTGGTGATCTTAAAGTAACCTGTCAGGTAGACGACAAAGACATATACATCAAGGCAAGTTAATATAAATGCTTTAGTCACGATCGACACAACCAAATTAAAAATTAACTAATCGATTTGTTAGCTATTTAGTGGAATGTATTTGTTTGGTTGGTGTGCTGTTGGTCTGTATGATCTGCCCGTAGCCTAGAAGAAAGATAGATGTAATACTCGGTCACGTACACAACCAAGCGTTAAAGGCCCGGTCACACAGAGGGGACGCATGGGGAACGCACGACCAGCGACCATTATTTCACCCTTGAACGCGAACGTGTGCGCTCGACAAAAGTGGGTGTGCGTGTTCTGGTGCGAAAAAGTGTGTGTGTGTGTTTTAATTGTTTTCTTTTTTATTACTTAACCATTAAACAGGGGATCGAAAACACGTTATATTATATAGAATGATACATAACGAATATAATATGAGACACATGTAGCAGGAAGGTAATCTTTCATGACGAACATCATTTAGGTAATACAATACAATTCATTGACATGACTGGAAGATCTAACGTGTATTACAAATTTGCATTCTATGTCTTTCTTTACAGACACGGCAGGAAACTTTGTTTCATCAGTCAATTGAGGTCAATGTACGGTTCGTCATAAACACTTCAGCAGCCGCCAAATCCAAAGTCTTTGTTCAGTATTCATCTTGGAACAAAGTACAACGATCGATATTATTTGTCCGATGAATCTGTCAGGTAAATATTGATCGCTTGAAATCATATAAATGTAGGCCCCTAGCTTAGGTTTCAGCTTCATAACGAATAAAGGAAGAAAATAGGAGTAAAAAAAAGGATGAATATCATTTTAACCCTAATAAGGCCATATGCCCCCCCCCCCCCTCCACGATTTGTCCGATTGCTCGGAAACGCATATGGATGGCGCCCCGCCGCTCGCTGACTTTTTTCTTTCGAGTCTCTCGCACCTTTAACACAAAAAAAATTGAAAATCGGACCTACAATTACAAGGTCACGTGACCTTTTGTCTTTGCATGTCACCCCGAAAATCGCTAACTTTTGTGATTTGTGTACAAAAATATGGAAATTTAATTTTTCCTAAAAAAAATAGATTAAACATTGGTTATTGGGTCTTGTTTAAAGTTAAGGTTGTTGTTTCGGGAGTCAAAATAGTTGAATTATAGTAAGAAATGAAATAAAAACAACAAAAACAATAAAATACATAAGTTAACAAAATAATATATGATTTATGGGCAAAAATTGTATGACCTTATTTGCATAAATTACCATAAATATGCAAATAAGTAATTTTTTCACAAAATTAAAATTATCATATTATTCTATACACTTCACTTGACATGCGTCCGAATTTTCGCGGAGATCGGCCGCTTCACGACCGAGATCTTAAGGGGGCCATAATGCCCCCCCCCCCCCGGCCGTACTAAGACCTCAAATAGCCGGGCCTTTTTTAGGGTTAATAATGATGTTCTAAATGTCTAAACGGCAGGAACATGGATTCGAGAAAAAAAAATGATAAACCGCTGATGCCATACAATATTGATCTATTTAAATCATAACTTGGTGTTCTATTTTATGACAGACAGAGTGATTAGGTATTAAGAATAAACAATGAAATCACTTTATCTCGGCCAAGCACTGTTTGAGGTAAATGTGTCTCAGTCTACCAAACGCATGACGACGCAAATGTGATTTGTTATTTTTTGTACCAATATCTGTCTCTGACTACATGTTTGGTTTCATTTGATGTACTATTAATCAAAGAAAATTACATCATTTACAAGAAATTATAAAACGTTAACAAATTATAAAAGTGTCGGAAACAAAGGGTCAGAAAATTGTAGAGTTTGAAATACAAGCAGAATTCAGTATGTTATATAAAAAATAACCCTAATGAAGGACGAAACGCCGACGTGAAGCAGTATTTTTCCCTTCTTGTTATAGGAGACGAGGTGACACCTACGGCAAACAGAGCTCAAAAGTAGGTCTATATTTTCCTTTTTCTATTTCGAAATGTTCTATTCTGCTGCTGATTTTCTCCTGGGCGTTAACGTGCTTACATGTTAGTACTTTATTTCTGACCATTTTCTCTGATTAAGTTAGGTCTGTTATGCAACATGGACTTTCATATAGTGAAAGTTTCTTGGATTGGGCAACTAATTTGTTCAGTGGTGTTTTTTTTCCATGTGATTGTTATTTAAATAAAGCGACAGTCCTTAAGATAACCACTAACTTGATATGTTTGAAAAGTTTAAAAGGAGCTTCGTGAGACAATTCATTAGTCTGGTAAACATATTTACAATATATTATTTATCGTAGCCTGGATATTGCTTCAATATAATATTGCTTTTCATGCAAAGTTCTTTTACTATTTTCTTTAATATTAGACAGGTTGTAAATTGACCACCTTTAAATTTGTCTAATCAATTAATTATTTGCATTGACAAACTTATTGCAATAACCAGCTTTTGGCCTACATATTAGTGTTAACACCGCAAACTCAATATTTTTCTCTCCTTTAATGACAGGCCTGCCGATTCACCAGAAGTAAGAGATGTGCATTTGAATAGAATTTCAAAAGAACTGCTTCCGAGTAATTTCGCCGACGTATACGTTGCTCTGGGAATCCGATCAAGTATTGCACAGGGCATTCTAGAGCAGAATGACTATCGACAAACATATATGCAACTTCTGCTGATGTGGAAGGGAAGATTCCATAGGACCCTAAGAGACCTGGACCAGATTCTTGTTGAGTCAGAGGCTGGTGGTATTATATCCATGTATAAACAAGAGCAAAATTAGAAAATATATTCCTATGGACTTGCCTCGCTGAATATGAACAGAAAGAGAAAATGTACATGGCTCGCTTGGATGAATGATAACAATGTTAAAATCAAACAAGTTAAGAATAAATAAGGTTCTTTTGTAATGTGATGACTTTATTGTTTTCTAAAATAAGTTAAAGCAATGGTTAACTTATGAAATGTACAGCACAAATTGAAACTTTCTCCAATAACATTTGACTAATTTTGTTTTGTACATGATTTCATTAACCAATACATTCAGGAGTTTTCCAGGTACGAACCTCTGTCGAAACAAACAATAATCAGGTTAAATAGCTGTGTACGAGTGCCTTCTTATTGCCGTAGAAACTTTTCCAGACTTCCGGGTTGCGTCATTTATATTTCCCATGAGAATTCCGGACCCCAGTATAAACTCATTTGCATACAGCCAATCAGAAGAGTCTTTCCAGCTAGCCGACCCCAACCATGCGCACACAGTAACCGTTGGGGTTACCGATAGGGTTATAATAACCATGCAAACCCATCTTTTATCAACCCATCGTTAGCTCCATCGGTATGTACAGTGAATACAAAGTTGGAGTTGTGGGTTCGGATCTCAGTTTTTATTTAGTTCTATTTTTGGCCTTTATTAATAGTGAGGCAAAGCAATAAATAATCGAAGTCAAATTGTTTGTGATCTTTTTCTAATCTTCTAATGACGTAACACACATCAGTCAAGGTCCGGAACTCTCTTGGGAAAATAAATGACGCTTCCGGGTAAATGTTTTGGTCACATGACCCAACACATTACTACCTTCAGTGCATACTCTGCAGACGTACATATATCTTTTAATAATATTATCGTAGAGTGTAGACAGAATTTGGATGTTGGGCCTGAGCACAGTAGAGGGGCGGTCCTCCTGAATGTTACTGAAGATTGGTTGGATTGTATAGATAAAGCTGACATCGTTGGTATGGTAACAATTGATTTAAATCTTTAATTGAATGGGCTCTGTATACTTGTGCATCGTTCAACTACATGCTGTAGGTATCCAACTAATAAAATGCACAGTTGTAAATGAGGTCAATGAAGATCAAATGAGTTTAATGTCTTGTGCAATATAGGCCCCCTCCTAATTTCTGCCATCTATGTATTAATATATCGAATTGTATCTTTACTTTATTTCATACGGGGACTATCTTGACAAGACCGCCTTGGTCTTTGGTAATTCCCTTGATTCAATGTATAATGAACTGCATTTGAGCTGTACTTCTGATTTGTATGTGTGTATGCTTTTTTTAAATTACATAACATTGAACTTGATCTTGCCTTGTACAAAATATCACTGGAGAAAAAAGTACACGTTGGAAATTTCATTATTCGAAATATCTATACTTCTGTTATATTCATCGAGGAAATGTATTATCTTTTTCATGACAAATTATATGTATCATTATGATGAAATAAGGAGCAGTTACTAACTTCATCAAGTTTATATAGATGATTATGATTTTTATACCGTATCATTATTATTGCCTATTATAAATTATTTATGTTGGTGTCGTAGGCCATGATATATTATTATTTAGAATGTTTTCTTTAATTATGATGACATTTCAGAACACTGTTTAAGATAATTAAAAACAAGTATCAGTCTTTAACATTTTTATTCTTTGTATCATGCAATATACATGTAAAACTATCATTCAATTGATTAGTTTCCAATGTCACATCAATTACCCTAGGTGTTTATATTTTCCTTTTTGTTTGTTTGTTACTCATGTCAAAAAGAAGAAGAACGAATAACCATTGAGTTGTATGACAATTCAAATCTCCAAAATTATAATATTTATAATCAAGGTTTTGCTTTATAATGATTATTTTGTAGAGTTCCTAAATAGATGAATAACATATAAATAACTTGTTTATAACCGTTGATGTTTGATTTTCTCGATTTATTTTGAATGTTTCTTGAACCTTATTATGTTCCATGTATATAATGTATTTGTGTGACTCTGCCAGTGACACATACGTAATTTGTACTATACAGTGTCACGGAACTGGGTTTTCAATGTTATTTTTTTCCCCTTTATTTCATATCGTTTCTAACTATTTCTTTTGAATAATGACGACACACAAATATAATTATGCAGCTGACACCTATAAAACACCATAGTAAAACCAGAATAGTTATTGCAAATGTAATCAATGCTGATCTCATTCTTTTTTCTAAAAATTCTGCCATAATTATTAAGTGTTGTAAATAATGTTGTTATTAAATTATTTTCATTGATATAACTTACTTCATGTATTGAATGCTATATTAATACTAATAATAATATTGGATACTTATATAGCGCACGTTTTTACCTTACAAGGTCCTCAAGGCGCTCCAACATCACCCGGCTATGCTAGGCTGCCGATTTCGACGCTCACAGCATTTTAAGGAATTCCTTCCTACCGGGACCCATTTAACACCTGGGTGGAGAGTGGCAAATGTAGATCAATGTCTTGCCAAAGGACATTAGTGCCGCAGGGGGACTCGAACCGCGGACGTTGTGATCGACTGTCCGGCGACGTATCCACTCATCCAGGACACCTCTACACATACGTTGTTAGTTAAACTGTACGTTTATATGTTATGCCCTGCTTTGGCAAATCCATTTTCTTGGGCAATGTGTGCTATATTACCACGATTTATCTTATTCACCGTCTATTTTGATTATGAAATGAATGCTTTACTTAGCATGTGTATCAATAGGGAGAGCAGACCAAGGTACCCCCTTCTCCTTTTTTTTCTCCTCAGTCATTGGTCGAATGTTTCCGACCTTTGGGGAGGGGTACCTCCATTTCTCCAATTCGAGTATCCCCTATAAGTGTTTATCTGTACTTGGCCGTGCATCAGTGAGCAGTGAGAGAGTCCTACAGAGGCTCAGTTCTATAATAGAAAGGGCACTCTGTGTTGTTGTCAATGGAGGTGCCTGTTCATTTGTTTGCTGCAGAAGAACGTGTGAAGAGATTCATTTCTTCTTCTTGTCCTTCCTGTATAATACAGACCGCCGTCGGTGTTTTTATAATAGGGACTTTTAGATTCGCACGAAGACAATGGGGATTGCTACGATCGACGTCCTTTTAATGCACTGCCTTGGATGGACGTCACACGTATCAGTCCACGCAAATCTAAAAGTCACTATTATTATCTTGTGCTTGCCATGTGACAAGTGTGAAGAACTCTAGGTGCAGCTTAAAACAGAATTGTAATCATATTTGTATTTGAAGTGCGTGTTCACGATGATTATACTTTATTTAACTGATTATCATACGTATTATATTATCACTTTCGATTATCTACTATGGTATATATGTAGTATGGATTACTAGTGACTTCTTTACTGGTGTAATTGTATAGGCCATTAGATCAGGCCTTATACTGCATCTGATATGCTGATACTTGTGACTTTTATTTGGTAATACTATTGACAATGTTTAAAACATTGCACTGTGTTATTGTCTATACGAAACAAATTAAGTACTGTGAAATTTGAATGTATTGGGTCTTTGTTTGAAGCAAATTTTACAATTTTGTAATATATTATGCCAGCTACATGTATAGCATTGTAAGGTTGAAATGAGCACAATCTTTACCTCCTACTAGTTAGATGTTTTTTTGTAAAAGGCACTATTTTGAAGTAAGGTTTTGTTTTCTTCTTTTCATGTAACTTTTAGGACATTTGTAAAGGTATAGCACAAAGTCATTATAGACCCGAATGAAAGTTTTGTGCTACATGAGAGTTGGATGGTAACACTCATGTATGTCGATTTAGCACAGTGTAGCTGGTGTCGACATGTGAGTAAAATTGAGGGTTCTTCTCTATTAATCTTGTATCTATTTTGTGCCAAGATGTTATTTAATGATGTAACATGCATTGTAATTATTGACACTACTGTAAATATTGCTCACTGAATTATATGAATGAATGAATCAAGATCTTTGTAAAATGATGTTGAACAGAAAAGAATAGTATTGAATATTCGATAATTGATTAATTTATAATCAATCTTTATATGATTGACAGATTTCACTATTAAAGTGAACATCACAAATGTACTCTCCTTGTCCTACCAAACAACACACATCTTGACTATTGAAATACAATTAATTGTAACAGGTGAATGAAATAATTTTCAACGAGGCACTTAACAAAGATGTGTGCATTAAATGCAATGGTTTACAAAAATGGCCTATTAAATAATAGCTTTCATTAAAAAAGAGAAAATAAGTCGGTTAGAGTCCTTGAATCACTGTAAAAACTTTCCTACTCTTCAGAATGTCACCATAATATATATAAACTTTCTAAAGTTAGTAGCTGTGCATTTTTTTCAATTTTTTGGAAGTATGTACTTGTTTTGAATACATTGTGGCATTTAATATTTGTATCTCCTACGGTCATTTAATTATTTGATTTTTAAGCTGTTAATTTTTTCTTCAAATGACGCATGACTATTCACTGTGTATGTCGGTGTGTGGGCGGGGGGGGGGGGGGCGTGTGTGTAGGGGTGGGGGGGGGGGGGGGCGTGTGTGCGTGTGTGTATACACGTTTACATGTATACAAAACACACATTTATATATAGAGTGAAACGGCAGTATAAAGAGCTCCGATATATTAATGTATTTGTTATAAAAAGATGATTTGTGTTGGTCCCAGCTCTTTACAGTACCTGTGCCTTTTATAAAAAATTTGGAAGTATGTACTTGTTTTGAATAAATTTGTCATTTAATATTTGGTGGTTTTTTAATTTTATTTTTTACCTTTCTATTTTTCTTTAATTGACGCAGGACTATACACTTAATGTGTGTGTGGGCGGGCGGGCGTGTGTGCATGTGTGTATACACGTTGTCATGTACATAAAAGAGCTCTGATATTAATATATTTGTTATAAGAAGCTGATTTGAATTGGTCTCAGCTTTTTATATTATTATAATATAACTAGATTCCTGATATAACATGATAATTTTCTTGGTCCCTAGTCAGGCGCGGATCCAGGGGGGGGGCCGAGCGTGCCTTGGCCCCCCCCCCCCCCCGCAAAAAAAAAAAAAAAAAAAAGGAGAGAGAGAGAAGGAAAAGAAGGGAAAGAGGAGAGAAAGGGAAAAAAGAATAGGAAGAAGAAAAGAAAAGAGGGAAGAAGGAGATCGGAGGGGGGGGGAAGGACTTGCCTCCCCCTCCCCCCCCCCCCAATACAAAAATAAAAGAGAAGGAAGGAAAGGGAAAGAAAAAAGATAAAGAGGAGATAAAGGGAAGGACAAAATAGGAAGAAGAAAAGAAAAGAAGGGGGATATCAGTTGCAATTTTCCCGCCAACAAGTTGTGGATCGAGGGGGGAGGCAAAAGACCCCAGCCCCCCCCCCCGTCCCCGCTAAAAAAAAAGAGAGAAGGAAGGAAAAGGAAAAGAGGAGAGCTAAAAGGGAACAAAAAGAGGAAGAAAACAAGAAAAGGGAGAAAAGAAGCGGAGATCAGTTGCGGTTAATCCCGCCAACAATGTGTGGAGCGGGTTGGGGACCAAAATGACCGTGCCCCTCCCCCCCCCCCAGCAAACCTAAAAGAGAGATAAGTAAGGGAAGGGAAAGTGAAAGAGGAGAGAAAGGGAAAGGAAAAAAAGAGAATGAAGAAAGGTAGGGGATATCAGTTGCAATTTCCCCGCCAACAAGGTGTAGATCGGAGGGGGGGGGGGGCACTGGCATACTGATAGGGGAGGGGGGGGGGGGGTTGGAGAAATAGAATTCAAACGTAGTTTATTTATAATTCCATAACGGTGGTTAACAAATAATGCTGAATTGAGATAATTTTCCTCACTTCATGCGTTTGTTGGAAAATGACAAATTCTTAAATTTACAGCCAGGCAAGAAAATGCTTCTTGAGATGCCTACATATCAGGGCCCGCGGAACGGCGGGGATCGGGATCCTCGAGCCCCTCCCAGACACTTTCTTTGAAAAAGTATATTAAAGAGAAATAGAAAGAAAGAGAGCGAGAAAGAAAAAATAGTTAACTGCCAGTGTCACATTATAATGGGGTATCAAAATATGCTCATCTGACCATGATTAAAATTAATGCCTAAAATCCTAAGGGCTCTGCCCCCTGGATTCCACCTAGGGCCCTAAGGCGGGCCCTTAGATGCTCATATGACGGTCATTTAATGCCTAAAACCCCTGATTTCTGGGGGCTCTGCCCCCTGGACCCCATGCCAAATAGTGTCCTGCTAGTGTCACAAATAATAAGGTATCAAAAATGCTCATCTGACCGTAATTAAACGCCTAAAACCACTGAGCTTCTGGGGGCTCTGCCCCCTGGACCCAACCAAGAGCCCTTAGGCGGGCCCCTCGATACTCATCTGACCGTAATTGAGTACCTAAAACCCTTGAGATTCCGGGGCTCCGCCCCCTGAACCCCAAGCCAATTAGTGACCTGCCATTGTAACAATTAGGTATCAAAATAATGCTCATCTGACCGTAATTAAATGCCTAAACTTCTGAACTTCCGGGGCTCTGCCCCCTGGACCCCGTCTAGGGCGCTAAGGCGGACCCCTGAATGCTAATCTGACCGTAAATTAAAACCTTAAACCCCTGAGCTTCCGGGGGGACAAGGTCTCAACATATGTTCATCTGACAGCAGGCGCGTAGCCAGGGGGGCGGTGGGGTGGTCCCCCAATAAACGCCGGCCAAAAAAGAGAGGAGTGTAAAGGAAGAGGACGTAGGAAGAAAAGGGAATAGACAAAAAACATATTTGAAATTCAGACAAGGATTAAGAGTCGAGAACGGTACAACGAATCGTCTTCTTTCTATAATGAATTAATGAAACGTCAAAGCTTCCGCGCTACGCGCGAGGGAGGGCAGTGGGAACTTAATTCAGACGAGGATAATTTTCGGGAACGGTACAACAAATCGTCTTCTTTCTATAATAATTTAATGAAACGTCGAAGCTTCCGCGCTTCGCGTGGGAGGGGGGGGGGAACTGAATTTAGACAAGGATTACAAGTCATAACGGTACGACGAATCTTCTTCTTTCTCTAATGAACTAAATTATTTTCGAGAGCGGAATAACGAATCGTATTCATTCTCTAAAAATTTAATGAAACGTCGAAGCGGGGGGAAAACTGAATTTAGACAAGGATTAAGAGTCGATAACGGTACAACGAATCGTCTTCTTTCTTTAATGATTTAATGAAACGTAAAAGCTTCCGCGCTTCGCGTGGGAGGGGGGAAACTGAATTTAGACAAGGATTAAAAGTCATAACGGTACAACGAATCGTCTTATTTCGCTAATGATTTAATGAAACGTAAAAGCTTTATTCAGACGAGGATTATTTTCGAGAACGGTACAACGAATCGTCTTCTTTCTCTAATGATTTAATGAAACGTACAAGCTTCCGCGCTTCGCGCGGGAGGGAGGAGGGGAAAACTGAATTCAGATGAGGATTAAGAGTCGAGAACGGTATAACGAATCATCTTCTTTCTCTAATGATTTAATGAAAGGTAAAAGCTTCCGAGCTTTGCGCGGGAGAGGGGGATGAATTAAGAGTAAAAACTGTACAACGAATCGTCTTCTTTTTCTAATGATTTAATGAAACATAAAAACTTCCGCGCTTCGCGCGGGAGGGGAAAAACTATTTTCAGACGAGTAGGCACGTACGGAAGGGGGGAGGGGGTTAGGG